>CM046034.1:16527268-16617825 GCA_025215565.1 Flaveria ramosissima
AAGACTTGAATAATGAAAACCTTGGTACCACTAAACCATTGTCACGAATTACTTGAACATGACACCACATATGGTTTTACAAAACGGTGAATGAAATTTTTAAATACTCCAATACACTCTTAATAAGAGTTTTGATTTCTTAAAAAAATTTACAAAAATGCCGCTGCTTCATGTAAGGTTTATAATGGTTTTCAGTACGTTATTGATATAAAAGAAAACTACTTTATACACATGTAAACAATTGAAGCAAAAGAAAAAATTTCAACAAGTAAACCCTACAGGTCGCTAATTAGTATCATTATGAAATCAATGAGTAATTCTATAACAAAATGATATTGATGTTAAATGCATGATCACTGTACTTTGTAGAAGTTAAAAAACAAATCAGAAACACAAATTATGTTAGTTTCGTATAAAATCAATGTTATACAAGATTAATTAACAAATTTGTTAAATAATCCTTTGGTTGATCAAAGTAGCCATTAGAAGATATATGAAGCAAGATACCATAATCCCAGTTGAGGTAGCAATACGACCCGCAGGAGAAAGATTATGGGCACCAACCATATACACTTTGCCCGATTCTTCATCCTTCACTCTGATGCTTGAAGAACCTAAAAAAATCATTAAAGGGGCATTTGGATTCAAGTTTTGTATAAAATGAAGTAACCTACTAACCGTCTCTTTTAACCTAAGTTGTGAGATGTTAAACAAGTCTGTGTATTCTTTGTTTACAAAAATCAAAACTCATTATCGCTATTCAAATAATTTTACATCACATAATTGAATTTTCAGAGTATACCTAGCAAAACGAGGGGGTCAGTACAGGTGAAGTTTCGGGTCAGAACCAGTAATTTTAAAAAATGATCAATTTGGTTCAGGTCAGAATGGGTCGATTTGAAAAGAGTTCAATTTGTTCATCTTTCTAACAGTAGCAAAAACCTAGTTGTCTACAAAACTTTATCAAGCCAGAAATAGTTTATACAAATGGCAAGAGTGCTAGCTAAATTATAGATCTGTCTCGAGTGCAGCGTTGCTGATTACAAATCAGACTATAAGTGCTTGAATTTTCTTCTGTGTGAAAAACGTGTAAATCAGAGTGTAGCAATACCAGACAGTGAGATCAAGGTGCATTACCACCCAACAAATTACCAAGACTGCAAGCCCAGAAACCCAAATGAAAATTTAGAAAAACAGACCAAATAGCATGCGAAAATCACAAAGAGATCAGACAAACAACCACCCAAATGGGACCTGAAAAACTCGATAAGAAAAAAAGGGGATAGAATTAAGAAAAAAACTGCTAGTGGGTTTGGGCAAAAGAGAAATGACATCTTCTTTCATATTTGGTTCATCAGATTCTCTTGTGAAAATTGCCACTAGACGAGAGATGATTCTCAGCACCTCATCTTCTAACTTCATGTTTTGGACGTCAATTTCATGGCTAATGGAGCATAATCAGTTTAAGTTCATCCTGCTCATATCTCCTTTCTTCTATCCATGTGTATGTGTGATTGTGTGTGACATGGTGTATTTATACGTTCATGTGGTGAGCATATATTATACTTTAACTGAAAACATTAAATCATAGGAAGTTAACAAGTATTATATGGGAACTAAATTTCTTTAAAACCATAAAAGAATTTTATATTAACAAAATTAGTATTAAAAATGAAAATAATAATAGTAAGGAGTAAGGACATTAGAAATAATAATTGTTATGACAAATATAACAACAAAAAAAAAAGTTAAGGAGATTAACAGTGACCAGTCAAATATGTTGGACCTCATGAAGAGGTAAATCGTTGCCTACGTTTAGGGGTAAAAACACCAATTCAACCAAATTGTAAAAAAACACTACAAAATCTATCCACTTTGACCCGTTACCCAATCCCCGCCATTTTGCCACAAACATAAAGTATTGCGTCGTTTGAAGAAGTAAAAGAACATCACAGAGAAAAGTATACTTACAATTATAATCTATCCATCCAATTGTCTTCTTTTCCAAATCATATGTTACAAGTTTATCTGTCAATACAAGATCTGCAAACAAAACGTTGGTCTTATTACCTCCTTTCAAATCATGAAAGCTTCGTATAACAAATTTCAGCGCAATATTCCTATAGCGACGTGTACATCATGCAATAATGAATGTACATGGCTACAGATTTTGCAACTTCATGTGGAAAGCTAACTTAATAAAAGAAACTAAAATTACCTGAAATAATTCAAGTCAGTGATATCATAATGTGTATTTGGTTGTGGCAAAAAATTTATAGCACAATAATATCACTCCAGCTTACCATAAATTTGTAACTGTTGACTATAGAAATGGTTCAAAAAAGTGTTTGACCTTGTACATTAAGATGACAAATGGAAAAAAATGGTTTTAGATTAATACTTGTAAAAAAGAAACAACAAAATAAAAATAGACATCTCAAAATACACTTTGTTGTAAATTCACAATTATATTGAAAAAGTATAAGTTCAGGTTAAGCACATCAATTGTCAGAGGTGGCCATTTCAACCCATTTACTAATGAATGGGTTAATTCAGGGTATGCTTTATCTCTAATGGGTCAAAGAATAAAAATAAAAAATAATAGTTAAGGAAACAAGTCAAAAATGACCTAAAAGGATAACTTTTGATGCCTAGAACCTCCTATATTTGGGCAAAAGCGAGCCGTATAGTTACCCAAAATGACTTGTTACCCAACACGCACATTTTTCCACCTCGCATAGACATTTCAAATATAAAATGCAACAAATTTTTAAATGCTTTTGCAAATAAAGAAGATAACATGACACAACTTAGCCCTGGCTAGCAAATACTATGATACAGGACTAGAAAAAATACAGAATGAAGCCACATCGCTGACCTCCCAGTAAGGTTATCTCTTTTCCACCTTGTGCTTGCAAGTCACTGTCCTGAAAACCAACACACCAGTCATCATCCTGAAAAAAAATAACAAAAAGTTTCAGTCAAATGCTGCCATAAGTGACCATTAATGCATAAGGAAGATTAATCAGGAAAAATGTACTTGAACTTCAAAGAGGTATTGATGAGGATAAACTTTCAAAGCAAGTGAATTTTCAAAATGAAACTTGACAACCGGAAAACCCTTATCAACACTGCAAAATCAAAGAATCAAGACAATGATAAGATCCCATAATTTGATCCTGCACAACCCTATAATGTTTATATGTTGAAAGTAAAATCCAGAACCATTAGAGAAATATAACTATTCTACCAATCTACCAATATGAGTTTGTATAGCACAGTGGCTTTAACTAACACTTAATGTGGTCAAATTTCATTTTAACATAAAAAGATCAAAGCAAAATTACCAGACTACCAGTTTATTCATTAAAAACGCATGAAAGGAAAAAAGTCAAAAATTATCCTGTATAAAACTCATCTGAATGTAGTATTTCCAGATGCGTCAGTTATCATATCTAAAAACGTGCTATGCATTACAAATTTTGAAGTGCTAAAAAGAACCAACCTTGCCTTTTAGATCATAAGAGTATTAACATACCTACTGCAGTTGGTAAATCTTAATTCTATGTGAACATAAGAAAAGATTATCCTTTTTCACTATGATAAGAGATATTGTAAAAATGATTGAAGAAAAAAAAACACCTTAAAGTAGAATGGAATAAGTATTGAGACATCTGAGAGACATGCTATATGGCCTTAAAATGTTTTTAGAGATAATAGGTACGCCTAAACCACCCAACCCACCATTTTGCTACATTTAAACTAAAAGTTAGAAAATGAAACCGACAAAAGAAAACTTACTTTCCAGAGTACTTGTAGCATGTGAACTGCTGGTCAACAATGTGACTTTTTATATTAGGTTGTGCAGCATCAATCTAGGTCAAAACAATCATCATGAGACTCATAAAGAGAAAAGAGAAAAGAGAAAAAAGTTAAAGATTCAAGTGAAAATATTTCACAAACCTTTTCCATTACTTGCTTGTAAACCAAGTCAGGTAGATAAGCTAATGTGGTACCACTGTCGATAATTGTTCCTTGTTTTTCTCCAACATCAAATATGTCTGTTGGAAGTTGTAGAACCTCACCACCTACCTCAATTTCCTTCAACTCAACATTATAATGTGCCCTGCGACACATGTAAAAATTGTAAAAAAGCATATATTTGTTGTACAAAAGTTGTACAAAAAGCATATATTATAATCTAAAAAAATACAATTTTCTTGGCATAGATTGTCTTGCAGTTACCTTATCTTTAAATTCAATGTGGAATCTGCTTGTATAAATGGTGAACCAAAAAAGGATATTTACGTCACACAACTCTTAGTATCTAAGAGAATCTAATACATGATAATTAGTAACTGATCTCATCAACAACTAACAGTATACTTCACCTAATCACAATGTGAATTACAGTTCTATTTGTATCTTTAAGTTGTGTGTGAGTGTATGAGTGTGTACAAGGGAGGTTAAACTAGAAAGTAATTTTTGCCTAAGAAAGCTAAGAAGGGTTTTAAAGCCACTCATAAACCGAGTCAAACAAACTCCGACTGAAGTCATTTCAGTGACTCTAGAACGACCCATCGAACCCTAAACCCTATAGCTAAACCCTAAAAGCTAAGATGGTAGAGTTTGACGAGCCGGTTCCAACGCCATTGGAATGAGTTCAATTAAAGTTTGTTTGATCCGGTTTAAGAATGGCTAAAACACTTACTTAGCCTTCTTAGGCAAAATTACAATTCTTATTTTGAACCTCCCCTTATATATATGATATACAAACAGAAACAACAAATCCAAGATGAAGCTGAGCTAGATCTTAGTTTCCCAATAAAACGAATTAAGATGCCTAAATCCATCTAAGAAAGAAGGAATCACACAAATCAAAGACACTATGCTAGCTAGAGAAGACAAGATGGATGACTCGGGCAGTTAAAATGGGTATAGGATAGAACAAGTAATTTTTCAATAAGGGTCTATACATGTGGTTGTGTTATTGTATGATATGTCAGGATTGTAGGTTCCTTTTTCTTTCAACCTTATAAATAATTGACGTAGTAAATGTGATTAAAGTAACTATTTCATTAAGCGATAAACCTAATATGTTTGAATAGAGAGATTTAAAAGTTTATAAACACTTTGGGTCACTTTCTAAACTTGAACACTTTTTTGTAAGTTCATTATGGTTTAATAATGAGAGTTGGAAGATAACTAATTTGCAAGTGTAAAATAAAATAGATAAGAACTCACTCGGGAATCATTGGTGTTGTTTGTACTTTCGGTTGCACAACTTCTCCAATAGCAAATATGCCTCCACCTTGAGTGCCATCCAAGCAATGTGAAAATATCTTTTTCGCCTTGTTAGCTGAAGCAAGCTGTGAAAGAATAGAAGAATTTGCCTGCCCAAACCCAATTATTCCATCTAGTGCTTGTGATGATGAACCCAACTGCCCTGATTGTTGAAATCCACACCTACCATGGATAATAGAACCATTTATTACCACATTCATATGTCAGCATACTAGCATAGACTATGTAGCTCTAGTCTTTATGTTTTTATGCCAAAAACACACTTATAGTTAGCAGTTAAACCCAAATTATATGAAAACAAGTTGATTTGGGTTGTACTTTACTGATAATGATTAACAAGGAAAATATTACAAATTAACTATCAAGGAAAATAGTCAGACAAGTTAAAAGGCATGGTTGTAAAAATTGCTAGGCGCTAGTAAGGCGGTGGGGTGTCGTATAGGAATCAATTAGGATTAATCGGATTGGAATTTTATATGCAAATTTTCAAAATTATTAATATATACAATATTTTTATAATGATAAATATAACTTTTCAAATTTGACCAAATTTTGACCAATTTCTCCAATTTTTGACCAATTTTGACCAAATTTGTCCAAAATCTTCCTGATTTTGACCAGACTTATCCGATTTTTGGCCGACTTTGACTGAATAACTGAGTGATTAGCTGAAATTGAATCAGTGGGGACCGCTTACCGATTTATCAGTGCTAGGCGCTGATTTTTCCAACATAAGCTTGCCTAAAGTGCACTAACATTATTAAATTATGTTAACTTAGTGATAAAATTCCATAACTATTTTGAGTACATTAATTGATAATAAAAACTTAAAAAAATGAACAAAAAAGTATAGATGGGTCAACCCAAATTTAAATTCCATAACTGTTTTGACCCAAATTTAAGGACAGCTCATAACCCAATATACAAGACCTGCTCGTCTCATCGCCTCTACATGCTAAGAATGGAATGAGAACACTTACCCGAATGCTATACTCCCATTCATAAAAGTGGTTTGAAGATTTCCAGAAACTCGATCAAGTTGTACAGTATCTCTTACAAAATATCCTGTCGTGGAACTCCCATCGCCATACTTAACAGAGTAGGAACAACGCATACCCGCTTTACAATCATTATCAGGGTCACTAAGTGTAGACATGCATATATCTTGATCACAATTAACCATTTTTGCTGTTGAAGAAGCCTCAGGATCGTATAGAGCAAGTGATATCTGGTAAGAGAATAGTAAGACTTGTTGCTTTTAGAAAAAAGGCCCATAGAAAAACTGCCAAACCATATTAAAGTAGAAGTGGCAATTTCAACAGCTTATGTTTGGTCGATTTGTGTGCTATCTCAAATGGGTCAAGTGGTCCAAGTTATAAAAGTTTAGCTAGAAGGTGAATAGGTTAAACGGGTTGAATGTTGTCCGATGTGTATTTTCACTAAATCAATTTTATTCAAAGATTTAGAACATCATCATATTATTATTATTATTATCATTTTTTGTAACATTAATTTTCCAGCTAATAATATATAAAATTAATTATGAACAAGAATGTTTGTGGATCAACCCAACCCGATCCATACTGTAATAAAAACGACCTGTTTTGACCCATTACCCAACCGACCCATCATCTAGCCACTCTACTGAATACTACTTTGAAAAGTTTGTAAGAGTTCCAAGTAAGAGAAATAATATACTCCAAGGTCACTTTTCTTGGGACATTTTGCACATCCGGCACAATTAACCCATAGAAGGTCACTCCCTGTATCAACCTGCACGTGGTAATCCTTTGGTGGAGTCCCAATCTGAATCTTAGTGAAATACAGCCTATATAAAACACCATATAGATGATATAAACTTTCATGGCGCAACATTCACCTCTACATTGTATGCATATTTTTGTGTATAACATTGATTTATATCTCTACATGCACATGTGATTCATATATTAACCTGCCGATGATAATCCATCTTTTAAACCTCCTACTGCTGGTAAAGATTGCAAGCAAACAAAATTTCTGCATGTTAAGACAACACACTAGTACATTCTTGGTGACTACTAAGACCAAACCCCAAGCCTGGTCTGAACTAATGACGATGGCATGCAAGAAAACTTCTTTCAATACAGTCCCAACTACTTTTTAACAAAAAATAGAGCCTATAAAAAACACCACATAAATAATACAAATTCCATTATCAATATATGATCAGTGCTTTTACTTTCTAATAGTGTATATATGATATGTATTCTCACCCAAAAGGAAAGAGTGTCCGCATATAATATACTTCAAGTCAACACTTGTGTGATTTTGATGCCTATTTAGATGCAAAACATGCCATCCCATAAATCTTGTCTAGTGATTCATTTTCCATGTAAATCTTACAACGACCGCAATAGAACTAGCCAATTCCCATAAGTGATCATTGTAGAGATTTCCAAGGTCAAAGAGAGAAACAGAACCATAAACATATGTCCACTTTCACATACAAATTCATATCCAATATGTGACACAATGCAATATACTGCATCTAGTCATCTTTCTTAAGCAAACAACCAACATTTAGACCAACACCTCACCATTGAGCAATTAGCAAAACGACACAATACATAAACATTTCAAATCCTACATTTAATCATTCTAAGTTTCTAACATTACATACACCTATCACAGCTCATAAGCAACATATATGTTCTTCAATTACACATGTCTTATATGAACACAGAGAGAGTGAGTGAGAGATAACTAACGCTGATGAGGTGGGGCTGCCGTCGCCGCCTATCGGAAGGTCGATGGCGGAGAGAATCCTCCGGTGACGGCCGGAATCATGAGCTTTGAATTGAGCTAAAGACCCTTTACTACCAGCAAACCTATGCTGCACCTGAAAAACCACATTCGCTGATGCCAACCCACACAATTCAACATCAAAAACAAACCCCATTACTAAAACAGCCACAAACCCTCTTCTAATCAGATCCATCTCACACAATTCAACCCAAAAAAAAGATTTCTTCTTGAATTGATACAGTCACACACATATATATACACACACTCTCTGATGACGACAAAAGAAGCCCCTCGAGTGAATCGCTGGTGAAGTAGCACAATGAGGATGAGATGCGGGTACTACAAGAAACGCATAAGATTAAGGAAACCCATGTTGCTAAGGATCAAAATGAAACAATGGGTTGACACTTTCATCTTCGTTCCAGAATCGATCTAGATCTTGCTTTTGGGTTTATATGTATTGCTTCGGTGTGCAAGTTACGACTATAATTGAATTTGGGTTTATTATAGTTGACTTTGCCTGTACGGGAGGGGTAGTAAATGTCACTTTGAGATTGAATTTGTTTATTTGTTGCGAATTGAAGGGGTGATTGAGAAATTAGCACATTCAGAAGAATATACACTCTGACCAAGAGAATTATTGAGCATTTTTTTCCAAAATGAGACTTGAATCAGGGGTTTTCTCAGCAATGAGTTTCCTTCTGAGGGGGTTGGAGGTGCGGTTCCGGTTGGGAAACGGATAGGTGGGCTCGATTAAAATAACACTTATCCTTCAAAGCAGGGTCGTACATTTGCCGTTCAAAAAAAAAAGATATGCATTTATTTTGTCTCCTTAGAAGTATACATATTCAAATAGGAACTATCATAACAGGACACGACGAACTACCTCGTGGCGGCTACCACGGCTCGACTTTAGCCTGCCAACCTATGTTAGATCTAGAAACAATAAGTGTAGATTATTTTGTATAGGCTTAGAACTTTAATCAAAACTTGTAATGAATATTTGTAATTCATTATTTTGATGTATGCTTTATGTATATAGGTTAACACAATGTGTGTTGATTTATTTGTATGATTGCAGGATCAAACATTAGACTTAGTCAATTTTTGAAATTGACTAAGTGTAAGAAACATCTACGGATGAACACTTTTGTTCTTCCGTAGATATGTTTCTTACAAAAACTAACATCCGAAGATCTTCTACGGATGTACAACAGCTCTGGAGTTCAAGGATTCAAGTGTTCCAAGTGAAGACTCCTGCGGAAGAGTGAACTTCTGCGGATGTGCAATCACCTGCGGAAGACAATCCGCTGAGAAGTCCAAACACTTGTATTAATACAAGTGTTACAAGTCAACAAGTCAACAAGATAATTTCAAATCCCAAGAGATCCGGTGTTTCCTTAACTGAAACAGAATTGTCTATAAATAGGAGTCCTAGGTTTCACATCAAAAGAAGAGCAATATGAGAGAATACACGGGCGACCAGACGGCAAACACAAAACATCACATCAATTCACACAATCAATCAAACACAAACCCTAGCAGTCGTCACATCAATATTTCACCAACATCAACCCATTCAAAGCAATTATTGTTTATAGCATTCATTGTTTATTCATCTGTAATCATTATTCATCTGTAATCATTAATCAGTTTTAATGAAATACTTTTGAATCAAATCCTGTTTGTTTAATTATTGTGCTCGTATCATTGTATTCGTTATAATAAACATTTATTATGTTTGATATTTATTTATTAATCAATTAAACAAGGTTAATGTTTATTCTGCAAACATTAATTTAATTTCCTTCTAACACTGATAATTCCTGATTGCGATCCTTAGATTCACAGGTGGTATCAGAGCCAAGTGCTCATTGATTTAGATCGATTGATCTATCGGTGTTAGATATGTTTAATTGATTGCTTATTTGTAGATACATGTGTTCCTAGTTTATGTGCTTAAATGTAAAAGTCTTTCATGTCTTACATATGTGTAATTTGACGAAGCAGTGAAATATGATATTTGATTTGATGTTTATTTATCTTTGATTCATATGTATGAACTTCTTATATAGGTTTGAGGTTGTTGTACATAATTCTAAGTCAATAATGATTGAGTATTATGTTCAACCTAGTCGGGTGATTATTCATGCTAATGGACCATACTTATGGACCATACGCATGAATACACCATGCTTATGGACCAGTTGCACGACTTAACCAGGAGACTGGAGCAGTCGTATGATTGAGACATAAGATTGACTCAGTCGCACGACTGAACCTTCAGTCGTGCGTATGACTCAATCGCATGATTCAGTCGCACGACTGAACCATGCTAATGGTTCAGTCGTATGAATGAAAACTCCTAACCTATAAATACCACCTAATTCGTGGAAAAACAAAACACTTAAAGAGATATTGCCAATACACATAAACCCTAGCCGTCCAGAACGTCCCAAACAGCCTGTCCAAGTTCATAGTTCGTTGTTGATCGATTCCTACTCGTTCTTAACGTTTAGTTCAATCTTATATCGATCAGGTTATCATTCTCACTGATTGGATCGCCAATCAAATAAGATTCTGCACTATTTGATCCGGTATAAACGCAGAATCAGCTAGTACTCCATCCGTACACGGTCCCTAACAAATGGTATCAGAGCCTTGGCTCTTGATTTTGCGTTTGATTCAATTAGGTTTGGTGTCAAAAACCTACGTTTTAATCAAAAGAGTCACCACTTTGCTTCTAAAGGTGTTTTCGACGTTTTCTGGCATTAAAGTTTCGTTTTTTCACTATACGGCAGATTAGGGTTCCTATGTTGGATCTAGAGAGGCTGTTGCAACCAAAACCATGTCACTTAGAAGATTTTGAGTACAACATACAAAGGACTTCCGAAGCCAAGTATGGGACTTCCGAAGGAAGAAGGAGCTCTTCCGAAGTCTAAGTGTAAAATACACTTCCGAAGGAAAACTCCAACTTCCGAAGATAAAGAAGTTACTTCCGAAGATAAAGAAGTTACTTCCGAAGAATCAAGACTTGAAGACAAAGTTCTGAAGTCAACTTCCGAAGTATAAAGAAGTCCTCAAAGCCTCGGAAGCATAGAAGCATCTTCCGAAGTATAAGTGGCTTCGGAAGAACTTGTTCTTCCGAAGCCAGTTAACCTTCGGAAGACACTTCTATTATCCAGTAGACATAAGTATGGTCTGTCTGACAGTCCGCTGCAAATCTCTGAGATACTGCATGGCGTTTTCTCAAAAGCCATGTAGTTGACCATACTTTAATCTACTGTTTACCTTTTTATGTTAAGTACAGTTGCCATCTTTAGTTGGTGACAAAAGGTAAGTCATGGACATGTCATGACTACCATATCTTAGATAATACTTTATCTAAGATACCTTAACTATAGCATTGTAGTATATGCTTTAGTCGTAGGTTTTCAGCTGGTATCAAGTATAACCGGCTGTAGGATCTAGTATATATAGTTTCTCATTGTAACTCTTGTAGTATGCTTGTAAGTGTCTTGTAATCTTGAGTTGAGAAGTAATATATACAAGTACCTTGAAAATACTTCTGCTTGTTCTTTTGATTACTTATTATATTATTATCAACTCTTGTTAAAGGCATTGCTTCATCTTGTTTGAGTGATATCATAAGTGAGTTTGAGAGAATTACAAGTGTTAAGTGACAAAACCCGATCCTGCAATTGGTATCAGAGCTTTTTAGGCTCTTGATTGTGAGATCTTACCATCCTAATCAACCAGTTTTTCACTCCTCCTTATACCTCACTCAAAAATGGCCCTCATCAAATCTGAAGTTGAAATGAGAACGATGACCAAAGCTCCCATCATCGACCCTGAAAACTTCAGGTCTTGGAGCAGAAGAATAGAAGGCTTCATCAGATACCAGGATAGCAAGATGTGGCAGTCCATCGTTAATGGCCCGTACAAGCCAAAAGTTGCTGGTGGAAACGGTGCCATGATCGAGAAGGCCGTTGAAGACTACTCCGATGAAGACAGGAAGAAGCTTGACATAGACAGCAATGCTATGACTGTTCTCATGACGCAATCCCAAACTCCATCATGGTGGGGTTTGAGCATTGTAAGTCAGCCAAAGAACTCTTTGATGCACTTGCTCAAATGTACTCAAGCTCTAATGATTCAAAGAAGGACTCACTGAAGCAGCAGTTTGAGAACTTCACCTATGTTGCTGGAGAAACTTTTAGCCAGCAATATTTCAGGTATATGGATCTTATCTCCTCCCTCCAATCTGTGGGAATCACTCAAGAACTTAGAGACCTTACCAGAAAGTTCATGAGTGCTCTACCCAATGAGTGGACTTTCTACTGTGTCTCCATTAAGAGAACAGAGAATTTAAACACACTCACCATGACCAAACTCTATGGGATCCTGGATGGATACCGTTTGGAAATGGAAAGTAAGAAGGGTCACCAAGCAAGCAGACCCTTGAGCCTTCCTGCTAGCAACACTTTAATGGTTGTTGAAGGCTCAGGTATCTCCCAGTCTCAGCAGTACCTGTCATACACCCAGCAGCCATCTTGTTCATCTGGGCCTTACATCACATTCCCTGAGACTCCAAGGTCTCATCAAGCTCAGCAAAGCTCCTTTCAGGAGGGCTGTGCATTTGTCTCAGGGAGTGGACACTCCAATGATCATCAATTCTGCTTTGATGATCTTGAGTGCTTCAGTCCAGATGACATAGAGTATGTGGACATCGTCCAGCAAATGGCTCTTCTAACCTACAGAGCAAAGAAGTTCTTTAAGAGAACTGGAAGGCAATTCCCTCAAAACCCAATCATTAGCAAGTTTGGGTTTGACAAAAGCAAGGCTAAATGTTACAACTGTAACCAGCTTGGCCATTTTGCAAGGGAATGCAAGGCTCCCAAGTCCAACCCGGGAACCCACAGGCCTCCACACATCCTTCTACACCAAAGCCCAACGGGAAGTCAACTGAAACAGCAGCTATGGCTCAAGAAGTTGACTGGAGCTTTATGGTTCAAGATGTGACTCCTACTCAAGCACTCATGGCAGGAACAGATGAAAACAAGGTATATGAACATCTCTGTACCCCTGCTTGTATTGCTAAGGTTAAATTGTACCAGGACTACAATATGGAAATTAAATCCGATATTGAGTCTTTAAATGTGCTAAAATCTGACTTTAAAAGAGCTGAATCTGACTACCAAAAGAAAATTGAGGAGTTAGAGAAAACTGTATCTCTTTTAAAACATGAACACACCAACTACAAGACTCAAATCAAAGGATTTAATATCCAAATTGACTGAGGCTCAAGCCCAGCTTGTCACAGCTGAGGCTCAAGCCAGGAAGTATGCTATTTCTGAGCAAAACTTCCAAGCCATACTTGCATCATCCTCTCACTCCAAACTTTGCTATCAAAACAAAAGTGGGTTGGGAACCAATGAAATTGCTCCACCACACTCTTATGAGTCTATAAGATAGCCAAGGTGTGGTACTGAAGAGCAAGAGGTTCCATCTGTTGACCCACCTTGTAAAGAGTTAAAGAGTGATGCAACTATGGAGACCATGACCATCACAGGGAAGGAACAGGTAATTGTGCCCTCCCCGGCCAATGATGATCAAACCCTGACCACCAAAGCCAGAAGAAGCAGGGCTAAAGCAGCCAGAAAAACTGCCAAGAAGGTGGCTGAATCCAAGCTGAAGATAGACCCAAAGCAAAAGGGTGTATTCATATCAGCAGGATTTCAGGTGGTTGGACCTTCTGATTCAGGAAAGGAGTATAGTACCAGTACTTCTATCCTACCAAAGGATCAGAAGTCAAAGGGAAAGGTTGCTGATGAGGAGAAAAAGAACAAGAAACAGCAACCCTCTAATTCCCAGAAAATTAACATTGCATGCATAATGTGTGGTCTGCAAAACCACATGGCTAAAGATTGTTACTACAATCCTGCTAGCACACATTATGCAAATAATGTTAAAGAGAAGGAGTCAGGGAAGGTTTCACATTTGGACCATATCAAATGGTTCAAGTGATGAAAAAGGGAAAGCTTGTTTCCGAAGCAAGGCTTCTCTCGGAAGAAAACTCTTCTTCCGAAAGGAAAAAGGCTTCGGAAGTGAAAGCTGCAAAGACTCACAAAAGAGTCCCCTTTAAACCATCCCAGAAGAAGACTGCTTTGGAAGAAAAGGTGGTGAAGGTCTCTTCCGAAAAGAAAGAAGCTTCGGAAGAATGCCAAGCTACAAAAGCTTCATCAAGCTCATCTTCTATGATCAACCAAGGGATGGAATGGAAGATCAAGGAAGATGCTGTAGCCCAAACCTCTTCTTCAAAGACATCTATTGAACCCCCATGCATAAATTTTGGTTCAATCATGTCACTCTTATTGGAAGAACCCAAGACCAACAAGGCTTGGGTTTCCAATCAAAACTAATTATCTCACCTTATGTGCAGGGACTTCCATATGACAAGAATAACAACATTTGGATTGTAGATAGTGGATGCTCCAGGCACATGACAGGGAATAGATCTCTCCTTCAACAATTTCAACATTATGATGGAGGTCCTGTCCAGTTTGGAGGTGAGGCCGGAGGATATATTTCTGGCAGAGGAAGTATATCCAATGGAAAGTTAAAAGTTGACAAAGTTAACTTTGTCAAACAGCTTGAACACAACCTGTTAAGTGTTTCTCAGTTTTGTGATCAAAAGCATCAAATGCTTTTCACAGAACATGAGTGCATCATCCTCAAACCTGGGATGACAATTCCTCAGGAATTGGTGCTTCTTAGATCTCCCAGGAGAGGGGATATGTACAAGCTTGATATGAACAATGCTTCCCCAATGGGAGAAGTATCATGCTTTCTTTCCAAAGTTGATAGTGATGAGTCAACACTATGGCATAAACGAATGTGTCATGTCAATTTTAAGAAAATGAATAAATTGGCTAAAAATAACTTGGTACATGGTTTGCCTAAAAAGGAATTTTTCTGCAAAGATAACTGTGTTGCTTGCCTGAAAGGGAAACAACACAGGTCTTCTCATAAATCCAAAGTTGTTAACTCTATCACTACTCCATTACACTTATTGCACATGGATCTATTTGGTCCCACAAGTATAATGAGCATTGGAAGAAAATCATATTGCCTTGTGGTAGTTGATGATTTTACTAGATTTACATGGGTATTCTTTTTAAGAACTAAAGATGAAACCGCTGAAACTTTAAAATCTTTTATTCTTAAAAAAGAAAATCAAGTTGATCACAAGGTTAAAATAATTAGAAGTGATCAAGGGACTGAGTTTAAGAACTTTGTTCTTGACTCATTTTGTAACTCAAAAGGGATTGCCAGACAATACAGTGCTCCTAGAACTCCTCAACAAAATGGTGTTGCTGAGAGGAGAAATAGGACACTTATTGAGGCTGCTCGGACTATGTTAGCTGATTCAAAGCTGCCTCTAACATTTGGGCAGAGGCAGTCAGCACTGCATGCTATGTGCAGAACAGAGTTCTTGTAGTAAAGCCACATGGAAAGACCCCTTATGAGTTATGGAACAAGAGGCCACCGTTCATTGGGTTTCTAAGGTCCTTTGGCAGCAGGTGTACCATACTTAACACAAAAGACAATTTGGCAAAATTTGCTGAAAAGTCAGATGATGCTATCTTTGTTGGATATTCCTCCTATTCTAAAGCTTACAGGGTTTATAATATTAAAAACCAACAATTTGAGGAATCCTCCAACATTGTAGTTAATGAGCACACTCCTTGTGTTAGGGGGAATGGCCCTGATCATATTTTTGATTTAGAATTGTTTCCAAACTATTCTAAACCATCTTGTGAGAATGTTTCAGCCGGAACAGGTGCTCAAAGCAATTCTGATGAAGACCAACTGTTTGAGCTTCCCAGACCTGCTCCAAGTTCTCCAAGAGCAACAACAAATCAAGTTCCCACTATTGAAAGATCTAACAGCATAACCATTTCAAGAAATAGTGGAACTTCAACAAGGGATTCACCTGATGATCTTCAAGTCTCCTTAGGTGATCCTGCACAACACCAAGCTGATGGAAGCAGCATTTTAAAGGAACATGCAACTGTTAATGCTGCTTCACAGCAAAGAAATGATGATGTTTCTCTTTCATTCAATCAGTCCTCATTGAATGAGATTGAAACAACAGCTGGACCAAGTATTCAAGCTCCTGAGCAAAATATGTCCAACTTGGACCTATCTTTGCAACTGGAGGTGATTCCAAGACTTAGAATTCACAATACTCATCCAGCTGAAAACATCATAGGGGAAGTCTCTGAGGGTGTGAGAACAAGGGGACAAACTCACAATGGGAATGTCTGCTTGTACTCATGCTTCTTATCCCAAATGGAACCCAAGAAGGTGGAAGATGCCTTGAAAGATAGTAGCTGGGTTGAATCAATGCAAGAGGAGCTGCTTCAATTCAAAAGACAAAAGGTTTGGAACCTATGTCCGCTACCATCTGGTCAAGTACCTATAGGCACCAAGTGGGTATTCAGAAACAAAAGAGATGACAAAGGCTTGATTATCAAGAACAAGGCAAGACTGGTGGTTCAAGGATACACTCAAGAGGAAGGAATTGATTATACTGATGTCTTTGCACCTGTTGCAAGACTTGAGGCACTTAGGATCTTCCTTGCTTATGCTGCATCCAAGAATTTCACTGTCTACCAGCTTGATGTCAAGTGTGCCTTTCTATATGGGGATATAGATAGGGAAGTCTACGTATGCTAGCCTCCAGGATTTGAAGACCCACAGCACCCAAACTATGTGTGCAAGTTGGATAAAGCTCTATATGGGCTGCACCAAGCACCTAGGCTGTGGTATGAGACATTGTCTCAATTTCTTCTGAAGAATGGTTATACTAGAGGTACCATTGACAAGACTCTCTTCATCAGAAAGTCTGGGAAAGACATTTTGCTAGTTCAAGTCTATGTTGATGACATCATATTTGGTTCCTCAAATGACCAAATGTGCAAAGACTTTGAGAGCATTATGAAAAGAAGTTCGAGATGAGTTCTATGGGAAAAATGGACTTTTTCCTTGGAATTCAGGTAAAGCAGCTGAAGGAAGGGTTCTTCATCAATCAATCTAAGTATGTTAATGATATCTTAGAAAGATTTGATATGAAGGATTGTAAAGCAGCAAAGACACCCATACCCAGAAACCATGATTTATGCCCTGATTCTGAGGGGGAGGATACTGATCAACATCAGTATAGAGCAATCATTGGTTCTCTGATGTATCTCACAGCAAGTAGACCTGATATCATGTTTGCAACTTGCATTTGTGCAAGATATCAGGCTGCTCCAAAGGTGTCTCACCTAATTGCTGTCAAGAGAATCCTCAGATACCTCAAAGGAGCACCTAAGTTAGGCTCTGGTATCCAAGAAATAGTGATTTTAATCTCTATGGTTACTCTGATAGTGATTATGGTGGCTGCAACATCAACAAGAAATCAACATCAGGTGGATGTCAATTTCTTGGTGGAAGGATCATCTCATGGCAATGCAAAAAGCAATCATGTGTCTCTACATCAACTGCTGAAGCTGAATACATTGCTGCTGCAAGTTGCTGTGCTCAGCTGCTGTGGATTCAAAACCAGATGATTGACTATGGATTCAACTTCATGAGCACTCCTATCCACATTGACAACAACAGTGCTATATCCATCACTGAAAACCCAGTGAAGCACTCTAAGACAAAGCACATAGATATCAGGTATCATTTCATTAGAGATATTCATGAGAAAAATCTTATAAAACTAATCAAAGTTGATTCAAATGAACAATATGCTGATTTGTTCACCAAAGCATTTGATGAACAAAGATTTAAGTATCTCATTACAACTATTGGGATGATAAACATTGATTAGTTAATCTCAATTGAAAACCTTTTTAATGTGTAAAGTCTTATGTCAATACAATCTAAGCCCTGTTACAAAAAGATCCTTTCTTATTTATCTAAGTATAAGTTCTTCCGAAGAGAAATTAGCCCTCGGAAGATATCTAGCATAACTTCCGAAGCAAATCTCTCATAGGATAATTTTCTTCTCGGAAGAGTACTAAGTCTCGGAAGAAGCGATTGAGTTCATCTCAGATCTACTTCCGAAGCACTTAATACATTCCACCTGAAAGCAACATGTGTTTTCGGAAGTAAGTAATTTACCTTCGGAAGTACATTTGCCTTCGGAAGAACATTACCTTCGGAAATACTTTATGCTCGGAAGAAAGATTTTACTGTGTAACGGAAATCTTTTGGGCCCCACTCTGTAAAAAGTAAAGATTTTGTTAATGATGTCGGATTATTTAAATGGTCTAACCTTACCGCCCCTGTCACATCATCCACTGAACCCTCACATCATCTTATCCAAACCACCCTTTAAACCGCCATTTCACCCATTTAAATACTTCCGGTTAATCACTTACACTCTTTTTACCAAATTCACTGCCCTAAAAGCTTTTTCTTCTCCAATTTACCTTACTCAGAACTTTTCTACTGCTACCTTTCTCAAATGGCCCTAAACCCTCAGCACAACCAGGTCGCACTCCTTGACTCTTCAAGGGATGCTGACTTCTCTGATATCATTTCTTTCTTAGCCCAATCTTCATACTACACAGCCTTGACCGTAAACCCTACCATCTACTCCAACCAAATGTCCGAATTTTGGGCAAATGGTCGGATTGAAACCCTAAATGGGGTTCGTGCTATTAGGTCAAGTGTTTGTGGCCAAGAGTTGGTCATCACTGAACAAATCATCAGGGAGCATCTTGAGCTCCATGATGAAGGCGCACCGACGGAATTCCCCAAATCTGAGTTAGATAGTTCTTATCTCCAAATGGGATACGGTGGAGATGTAAGCAGGTCAACAGTCTACAAATTCAACTTCTCCTACAAGTGGAAGTTCCTGCTGCATGTGGTTCTTCACTGTCTATCTAACAAATCCGGGGGATGGGATCAAATCCCCTATGAACTCGGGTGCTTAGTTCATGGGTTGGTACAAGGCCTTCGCTTCAACTACTCAAGGTTTGTGCTGATTAACCTTATGGGAAATCTGCAAAGGGACACATTCTTTATGTATCCCAGATTTCTCCAGCACATACTCAACTGCGAGCTAGATCAGGGTAAGCTTGTCTGTGCAGCTGCTCTGTCTGCTCCCCAAATGAGGCCGACCATCTTCAAAGTCTTGAAGAGAGTGTCTACCAACTATACTGGAAGGGATACCGCACTACTTCCAGGTATGATTGAGCCAACGGCTCCTGGTGACATCCCTGTTAACCCCACAGGTGATGAACCCACACCAGCAACTACCCTCACCATTCCAAATCTACCTTCTCCTCCCATCACTTTCACCTACCAGAGACGTACCAAACGAACCCTTGTTCAATCTACTCTGATTGAACAAGCCCCTCCTCTTCAAACCAAAAAGGCTAGAGTGGAACAAGGGGCTCCCACTCAGCCAGAGGTCCACCAATCCTTCACTATTGACCTCAATATGGGTCTTGAGTCTCCTCAGTCTCAGACCCATGAGCCCAAAACCCCAGCTATAGCCCTCAGGGTGAGTCTCTATACTCCCCTGAGCAGCCACCAAGGGACAGCTCAATGCCTTTCGACATTGATCAAAGTCCCGGGTCCTTAGGTCTTCATTCCTTTTCTTTCACTGACCTATTGACTGGAGCTGGTGAAGAGACTATGTCTCTCAAAGGCGATGAAGTTGATCCACTACACCCTATTAAGGATCAACAGAGCCTAGAGAAACCTCTTGTCTCTAGCCCACACCAGCAAAGCCCTACTGAGGTGAGTCCCACTGATGTGGAGGGGACTCATGTAGATTCAGCTGCCACTACTGAAGGAGCCTCAATGGATCCTCAGGACAGTGGTAACGACAGTCAGACTGAATCTACGGCAACCATGCCCTATGATGCCTCTGAAAGAGACATCATTGTGCAAGGGAAACCAGGTGCCAAGAAACCACATCTGGTGGTGAGGATGAACATACCAGGTATGTTACCTCATCTCCCCGTGATTCTTCAAAAGAAGATGAGGGAAGTATGCAACTCACCATAAGAGACCTACTTTCTAAAGTCTCAAACCTTGAATCAAAGGTTAAGACTTTAGAGGATAGGTCTGCCACTCAGCAACTTGAGATTGAAAGTCTCAAGGCCAAACTAGCTGAGACACAGATTGAGAGATCTGTTAGGCATGTACCAGTTCAGGTCTCCTTGACCTCTTCCTCTAGCTCATCTACCTCTCAAGATGATGCTACCAAAAAGGGGGAGAATGTTGAGGGACAAAGCCAAAGACATGATACCATCAGTCAAGCTCTTACTTCTTTGAGCTCAAGACAACAAGCTGCCATCTTCCCTGAGCCTCCTCCAGTTGTCTTTCAAGTGGATCAAAGGATGCTTCAGGATCTAAATAGGATCTTCAACAAGTTCCTTTTAGAGTCCCTGATTGAACAACCCAGTCCAGATATGTCTGTGATTTACTTTGGAGCTCAAGAGCTTCAGAGGTTGAATGCACCTCCTACCACCGTTGAGGAAGTTGGTCAACCTAAGGCCCAAGTGGAACCTGAGATTGATTTCGAAGGGGAAACTAGGACTGATGGCCCAGCAACTGAAACAGTTGGGACAGAAGGTGTGTTTTCACAGACTTCCGAAGCACAATTCGAAGCCTCGGAAGAACCAACACAAACTTCCGAAGCTGAGATTGCTGCTGCGGAAGGACTATTTTCTCTTTCTGATGATCTAATAGTCACAGATGCAATTCTGGAACTTGCATCTGAGGTTAATAAGGAGGAATTTCTTAGCCAACCATTAGCTATAACATCTGCATTGACCTCAGCTCCTACCTCCACTACCCAACCTGGACCTTCTATCCAAGAACCACCAAAGTCTAGCACTTCCAAAGACATAAAAGGCAAAAGGAAGATGACTTCGGAAGAGCTTTAGGAAGAAGAAAGGTTGGAGAAGCTCAGAAGGAAAGGAAGACTGCCAACTGGGAAACTGTTAGCTGCAAGTACAAAAGCAGCTGCAGCCAACCAAGAGGCAGTCAACAATAGAAGAAGAGTGGAGGTAATTGATAGACTTGTCAGTCTAGGGGCTGCTTCGGAAGATGTACTCCTGCTACCATTAGAGGAGCTGATAGAGCTTGAAAAGGCAACCTTGCTGCAAAGACAGCAAAAAGAAGAGGCTGCAAGGTTGGCCTTGGAAGAAGAAAGGCCAAGAAAAGAAAGAGAAGCTGATCTGCAGCTCAGGAGAGAAAGGATCACTTTCCTTCTCTCCAGAGGATTCTCTCAAGAGGAGTTGTCTCCACACAATAGTGATACGATCTTATGGCTGTTCAACAAAGAGCAAGATCAAATGGAGAAGGAGAGAAAGAGAGCTGCAAGGGAGAAGCTGGTGGAGAAGAAGAAGAGAGAAGAAGAGGCTGGACTGTCTGCCGCCAAGAAGATAGGTGAGAAAGCTTGGATGAAGAACTATATTAAAGCTCATGGCTTCTCTGGCAGGCAAGTGGGTCCAATGTCTGAGAAGACTCTCCAACGACATGTCAGTGACATCAAGGCTGACATTCGTGCGGGGAGAAGAAACGAGATGTATAGAAGGGGACAGGGGATGACCTTCAAAGCCACCTCTCAGCCCAAAATCCAAACCCAACCTCAACCTGAACCTATACCCTTTCCCTTCCCAATCAAAACTGAACCTGAACCCTTCACCCCTGAACCTACACCATCACATCTACCAACCCCTTCACCTCAACCACCTAAACTACCCATCATCCAACCTAAAACCTTAGCCAGAACCCAAATTCCTAAACCTACCCAACAACCAATCAAACCATCCCCTCAGCCTTCCAAACATCTCTCTATGGAGGAATTCAAGGCGATCAAAACTAAGCTCATCAACTGCACCACTCTGAGCGACATCTCCTGTGAGGAGGATTCAGTCAACCTGACTTATGTTGATGGATCCTCAAGTTCCCTCACAAGAGATGAGTTTCTTGATCTGCCCAGAGGAACTTTGGACCAAGCTACAAGACTCCTTGGCCTCAATTCAGATACATTGAATGAGGAAGAAAAGAAGCTGAGGAGAAGGCTGGTGACTCTGCTGGACACAAAGAAAGGAGATAGGGTACCAAGACAACCTCTTGTATCTAGAAAGAAGATAGTCCAGTGGAGGTTCGAAGACTCTTCTCACAACTTTGTTGTTGAGAGAGAGAATGGTGAGATTAACAGGCTGAATGCCTCATCTCTGCTACACTTAAGCAGATTTGATATTGCTGAGTTAGCAGAGAAACCATTCTCCAACCCTTCAAACTCCGATGTAGCTGCCCACATCAGAAATCATCTAGGCACCCTTCACATGGCCGAGCTCACTGCCAGAAGCAAGGTCGAAGAGGAGTCAAAACTGAGAAAGGAGGAGGAAAGGAAAGGTTCAGCAACCAAAGGCAAAGCCTTTCTTCAAATGGTTGAAGGTCCTGAACTTGAGTCCATAGTTAGATGGGAGTATGACTACAACTCCCGTCAGCTAACTCTCTTCAGGGGGTCACAACAAAGGGTACATGTCATTCAAAGTGATAGACTGGATCTCCTATCCACGAATGACTTGTACAAGCTTCTCAGCACCACTTCCGGGAAGAACAAAGAGACAGACAAATATCTTTTGTCCCTGGTGCTGAAAACTTTGAGAAGTAGAAATAAGTGAAGTTTTGGTAGCATCAGCCAAGGGGGAGTTTGTTGGATCTAGAGAGGCTGTTGCAACCAAAACCATGTCACTTAGAAGATTTTGAGTACAACATACAAAGGACTTCCGAAGCCAAGTATGGGACTTCCGAAGGAAGAAGGAGCTCTTCCGAAGTCTAAGTGTAAAATACACTTCCGAAGGAAAACTCCAACTTCCGAAGATAAAGAAGTTACTTCCGAAGATAAAGAAGTTACTTCCGAAGAATCAAGACTTGAAGACAAAGTTCTGAAGTCAACTTCCAAAGTATAAAGAAGTCCTCAAAGCCTCGGAAGCATAGAAGCATCTTCCAAAGTATAAGTGGCTTCGGAAGAACTTGTTCTTCCGAAGCCAGTTAACCTTCGGAAGACACTTCTATTATCCAGTAGACATAAGTATGGTCTGTCTGACAGTCCGCTGCAAATCTCTGAGATACTGCATGACGTTTTCTTAAAAGCCATGTAGTTGACCATACTTTAATCTACTGTTTACCTTTTTATGTTAAGTACAGTTGCCATCTTTAGTTGGTGACAAAAGGTAAGTCATGGACATGTCATGACTACCATATCTTAGATAATACTTTATCTAAGATACCTTAACTATAGCATTGTAGTATATGCTTTAGTCGTAGGTTTCCAGCTGGTATCTAGTATAACCGGCTGTAGGATCTAGTATATATAGTTTCTCATTGTAACTCTTGTAGTATGCTTGTAAGTGTCTTGTAATCTTGAGTTGAGAAGTAATATATACAGGTACCTTGAAAATACTTCTGCTTGTTCTTTTGATTACTTATTATATTATTATCAACTCTTGTTAAAGGCATTGCTTCATCTTGTTGGAGTGATATCATAAGTGAGTTTGAGAGAATTACAAGTGTTAAGTGACAAAACCCGATCCTGCATCCTAGAAAAATCGTATTTTATGTCAAAGTGTCAAAATCTTCGATTTTGCAAAAACAGCAGCCTTCAGTCGCACGATTAGCTCATTCGTACGATTGAACTCATTCGTATACTCCAATCGCATGACTGAACCCAGTCGCATTACTCATTCGCACGACTGAACAACTCCAATCGCTTGAGTCCATTCGTCTTGTTCATACGCACGACTGAATCCAATCGCACAATTGAATTCATTCGCACCCTTCATTCGCACGAGTGACCCATACTCATTGTCCATTCGTACGATTGAACCTGTTCTATTCTCCAAGTACCAAGTTTATAGAAATGGAAGATCAGTTTGCTGCGTTTACTGCCTGAAAGGACTCACGCATCCAGAACCTACTTCTTCTGGAGAATGAGATTGGTAATCATAATAAACCGCCAAAGTTGTTAACGTTAGATGAATATCCTCAGTGGAAACAGCGGTTTGAGATTTACTTAAATGTAGTTGATCCCAATCTTTGGACATCCATTGAGACCGGTTACACAATACTAGTCAGTGCTAATGGAGTCAAGTTAACCTTGGGAGGAATGAATGAAGCTCAGAAGATTCTCTTCAATGCTAAGAAGAAAGTTTATGCCTTGTTGACTCAGTAGATACCGAAGGACATCTTTCATCAGTTCTCTGAGAACAAGCAGGCTAAGAAGTTATGGGATGCATTGGAGAAGAGATACGAAGGAAATGCAACGTTAAAGGCACTAAAGGCTAAGGCTCTCAAGAAGGAGTTTGATAATTTCTCTTCGATAGGGAATGAGAGTTTAGATGATATTATTGACAGATTCTATCATCTCATGAGTGAGCTGCACACTCATGGCGTAACCACATCAATGGAAGGTAAAGTTTCAAGCTTTGCTAATGGTTTGCCTGAGAAATGGGATTCATTTGTGTCTAATCTGAGACAGAACGACATTCTAGCAACATTAGACATAAATGACTTCATCTTGAAGTTAAGGGAGGAGGAACTACGGATGAAGTACAAGTCAAAGAAAGGATCCTACGTTCAGAATCCTTCACTCTACAACTCAGTTTCGTCTCCAGCTGTTTCAGGAGCACCATTACAAACAACATTCGTGTCTAGTTCATCTGCTCCTTCCCAAACCACTGCTTCAGGACCGGAAACGTCAGGGTCATCAGGGACCCAATACATAGTGCCTGAAGCCAACACTACAAAGTTGAAGACCGAGAATCTCGGTAATATGACAGTGGAAGTTGCAAACGAGCACATGGATCTTCTAGCAGCTGTTGTCCAATCCTATGATGGGTTAGTTGCCGGGATGATTGGAAATTGTCATCTTGCAGATGAAGATTACGAGCAAGTTGATGAGAATGAGCTAGAGAGAATGGACATCATGTGGGCCTTGGCAAGTGCAGTTAGAAGAGCAAAGAAGTTTGTCAAAAAGACGGGGCAGAATCTGGTAGCCACTAAATATACGACATTTGGTTTTGACAAAACTAAAGTCACTTGCTTCAACTGTGGTGAAAAGGGGCATTTTAAACGTGAATGTGTAAAGCCCAAGAAAACTGGAAATGGAAACCCATTTCCCACATTCAACCGCCAAGACAAGGACGTGACTGGAACTGCTTCTCCAAGCAAAGAGACAAAGGCTCTAACTGCTCAAGGTGATGAAGGACAAGACTGGTCCTTCCGATTTGTTTCTCCTGGGAATCAAATATTGCCTTTGTCGAAGTAGTAGATGATGGGTCTGCTAGTGAAGGTGCGAGTGCAGCTGAGCAAGCGATGTTGGATACCGAAGAAGCTGCGAACGTGGTAAATCACTTGGTTGAGGAAGAGCTCAGAGCAACAAGTTCAGAATCTCCAGCCACCGAAGAGTCTAAATCTGCTTTGATGGCTGATTCAATCGATTCCTCACAGGTAAGTTCTAAAGACCAACTGTTTGAAAAACATGCTTGTAATGAATGTGACAAATTTAGAGAAAGCATTGATTTGAAATTTGCTAGGTTATTAGAACACAATGATAACTTAGTAAATGATTTACAACTCTGCACTGAAGCTAATCGTATATTAAAACAAAATGAGTGTAGTTTCAAAGAAAAAATAGAACTTTTGGGAAAACAACTAAGGGAAACCGAGGTTGTTGCCTTAAATCAAGCAAATGATATAAAGTTTTATTTAAATTCTTTGGAAGAAACCAAGAAGGAGAAAGCAGTTTTGGAAGTCGAGGTTAATTCTTTAAAACAAAAACTACATAGTTGGGCTAGTTCTTCTCACATAGTTCAAAACTTAGTGAAAGAACGAGATAATGGGAAAGGTCTGGGTTACAAAGTAGTTTCACCACCACATGAGATTCTTTTGAATACTAAATGTAGACCTATCAATAATAACCCAGTAAAGAATCATGTGGTGTCCACTCTTCTGGTTAGTGATCCCGATTCTACAACTAAACTTGTGAACTCTATCACTAAACAGAAGGAGCCTATCTTAAAATCAAAAGGAAAAATGCTAGTTGAGAATTTGGATGATGAAATTAAAAGGGTTAATGTAAGGTCAAGTTCACAAACATCGATTTCAGAACCCAAAATGACTAAACCAGTTAACCATAAACATGTTATTCATCAAAGTCCAAGTAAACTAAAAGTTAAAGATGTTCAAAATGTCAAAACAATTAATTTTGTTAAAGAAGTTGAAACATCTAAAAGAGAAGTGACAAAACCCAACCAGACAAAGATCACACCTTTACCAAACTCAAACCCACATAAATATTTTCCTCATCTGTAGAAGGGAGATCTTGCTACAATTATGGAAAACGAGGACATATTTCTCCTAGTTGTCCTTATTATCAGACGCCCAAAAAGAAAATTGAACTTTTTGATGCAAAACCAAGTTTTTCTAAATCGAGATCTAATACTCCACCTAAGAGTATTAGTGAACCTAAAGTTCAAACAATAAGCCAGTCGTCTGTTTATCACAAACAGGCCTTACACAAAACTGGCTTATGGAAAGAAAAATTAAGTATAGTGTCTGATAGTGAGGAGATTAAGAAGAAAGATGTGCCCTCATCCTCTAAAGGACAGTGGGTTGAATTTATGATGTGTGATTCTTCTGGGTCACCCAAGCCAGTTAAGGCTTGGGTCCCCAATCTGAACTAATAAGTTTCTTTGAATGTGCAGGGTCTCCGCTACAGCGCTATCACTAATACCTGGATTGTTGATAGTGGGGCATCCAGGCACATGACAGGGAATTCGTCTCTCCTTTTCAAAGTCAGACAAATTAAAGGGGGACATGTTTCATTTGCTGGGAATAAAGGAGGCTACATCATCGCTCAAGGCAAAGTTGGAAACGAGAAAGTGAAGTTTGACAAGGTCAACTACGTTCAACAACTACATAACAACTTACTTTCAGTCTCCCAGATCTGTGATAAAGGATTTAAAGTTGTATTTGACAACAAGAAGTGCTACATGTTGAAGAAGGACTATGTGATTGAGGAGGATAAAGTTCTAATGTCAGCTTCAAGATATAACGACTTGTATGTCTTGGATCTATCAAAAGCCTCCACAACTGATCACTGTTCATTGTTTCTTGTCAAAGGCAACTGAGAGGGATTCAATTTCATGGCATAGGAGAATGGGACACATTAATCTAAGGAAGATGAATCATTTGGTTCAGAATGATTTAGTAAATGGAGTAACTGTCAAGAATTTCCAGCTTCTGGATTTCTGTGTAGCATGTAAGAAAGGGAAACAGACCAAGAAGTCTCACAAGGCAAAGAAAGTGAACTCTATTGATATTCCTCTTGAGCTTCTACACATGGATCTGTTTGGACCTGTCAGTACAAAGAGCATTGCTAGAGATCTGTATTGCTTTGTAGTAACAGATGATTACTCAAGATTCTCTTGGGTGATGTTTCTGAAAGCCAAATCAGAAACTTTTGAATCATTCAAACATCTAGTTACTACTTTGGAATCACTCTACAATCTGAAAGTAAGGCAAATTCGATCAGACAATGGCACAGAGTTCAAGAATCAGTGGATGGAGGCATACTGTAGAGAGAGAGGAATCATTTATCAATTTACCTTTGCCTACACTCCACAGATGAATGGCGTTGCTAAAAGGAAAAATCAAAGCCTAATAGAGACTGCTAGGACAATGCTAGCTGACTCGAAACTGCCTATTCAATTCTGGAATGAGGCATTACATGCTCAATCGAGTCTTAGTGGACAAACTACATGGAAAAACATTTTATGAACTCCTCCAGCGGCGTAAACCCAACCTGAAGTATCTAGAACCGTTTGGCGCACCGTGCATGCTGGTGAAGAAAACTTAGACAAGGAAATTTAGTGAGAAGGCAGAAGAAGGTATCTTTCTCGGATACAGCATACCAGACAAGAGAGTTTATAACAACTCAACGGGTCAGGTAGAAGTGTGGTGCAACGTTGATGTTTAAAGATACACCACCCCCCTGCTGGAAAAGGACCCTCCTTTTTCTTCGACTATGAGGGATTCTTTAAATCCTTCAAACTACCGCCTTCTCCCACTGATGATAAGCTATCTGCGAGGATGATGTACGATGTTCTGAACACTCCACTACCAGACTCGACATCAACGGCTCCATTAGATGATACTTCTAGCCCTTCAGGTGGAGAGCTTGAAGTAAGTGATTCATCTTCTGATGATGAAGCAGCTGAGACTACAAATGTGGAACAGGAGGAACATGTTCCCACTAATGAAACTACACAAGCATCACATCCTGATGCCTCTGACACTTCGGAACCTCATACTCTAACAGCTTCAGATACTGAACCTGGTTTCACAATCTGGATAATGAGGTAGTTTTTCCCACCACTCCTGGATCCCGAATTAATGTTTATCATCCCTTGGACTACGTCATTGGAGATGTTCGATCAGGAGTACAAACAAGAAATCAGCTATACTCGGCTGATTATGCCTCAGTCATGGAAAAAGGATATCTTCACGATGGTGCATATCGATGTTTTGTGTCTCAATTTGAGCCAAAATATGTGAGTGAAGCCCTAAACGATGAGGCATGGGTCATTGCAATGCAAGAAGAACTCCTACAATTCAAGAAGTTAGGAGTATGGACCCTCGTGGACAGACCAAAAGGTGCTAAGGTGATTGGCACGAAATGGGTCTTGAAGTGTAAGAAAGATGACCAAGGAGTCATAATCAAAAACAAGGCTAGGCTTGTGGTTCAAGGGTTCAGACAAGTCGAAGGCATTGACTACAATGAAGTGTTTGCACATGTGGCTCGGATAGAAGCAATCTGTATCTTTCTAGCCTATGCATCCTACATGAAGATTAAAGTCTATCAACTAGATGTAAAAAGTGCATTACTTCATGGTGAAATCCGTGAGACAGTCTACGTCAGTCAACCCGAAGGATTCGAGGATCCTTATAATCGGGATAGAGTTTACAAACTGGACAAGGCTCTCTATGGGCTCCATCAAGCCCCTAGAGCTTAGTATGAGAAACTCTCAACTCATCTAGTGAAACATGGTTTTCGCAGAGGAGTTATTGACTGTACGTTATTCATCAAAGAAAAAGATGGTGATTTACTGCTGGTACAGATATATGTGGACGACATAATCTTTGGTTCCAAGAATGAAGAATTATGTAAAGAATTTGAATCTGTAATGAAAGTAGAGTTAAGATGAGTGCTATGGGGGAGATGAAGTTCTTCCTTGGATTACAGGTGGATCAAACACCAAAAGGAATCTTCCTGCATCAGTCCAAATATGTAGGTGATATCCTCAGTCGGTTCAACATGGAGAATGCTTCAGTTGCTGGAACTCCACTTGCCACTAATTATGATGTGGCACCCGACGAAAATGGTGATCTGGTTGATGCTACAATGTACAGAGGAATGATCGGATCCCTAATGTACCTCACAGCCTCTCGTCCTGATATTATGTACGCAAGGTGTCTTTGTTCCAGATATTAGGAAAAACCAAAAGTAAATCATCTCATCGGAGTTAAACGGATCTTTCGTTATCTGAAGGGTACTCTAACACTCGGGTTGTGTATCCTCATGATGATGACTTTGAGCTTACAGCGTATAGTGACTCGGCCTATGGTGGTTGCAAGATGAATTACAAGTCAACATCTGCGGGATGTCAGTTCTTTGGTAGACGGTTAGTCACCTGGCAGTGTAAGAAGCAGACATCAGTTGCTCTGTCAACTTGTGAAGCTGAATATGTTGCTGCTGCAAGTTGCTGTTCACAAATCATTTGGATTCAACAGCAAATGCGCGTCTACTGTTTGCAATTTTCTAACACCCCTATTTTTGTTGATAATTCTGCTGCTATTTCTCTCACCAAAAATCCAGTCCAACACCCTAAAAGTAAACACATCGGTATTAAATATCACTTTATACGTGACTGTTTTGAAAAGAAATTAATCGATGTTGTTAAAATTAATACGGATTTTCAACGCGCCGACCTCTACACAAAAGCATTTGATAAACCGCAATTTTTATATCTTTTAGAGGTTAATGGCATGAAAAAGAAAAGTGATGTGATTCTAGAAGAGAAAGTGCGTAGTCTGACAAGTTTTTTAGTTTCTTTTTATGTTCTTTTATTTATTTTATTTTCCTGTCTATTAAAATCCAAAAACACAAAAAGATTTTTGGTTTTAGAATTTTAGGGGGAGAATAGTTTAGTTTAGTATATAATTCGTGCAGTATTTAATTAGTTAAAAAAAACGAGGGAGGATGGCAGCTTAGCTAAAAGAAATGAAATTAAAGATTCAACGCTTATGAAAAATGATAGTACACAGGGAACAAATTGTTTGGGACCTCAAAAGCACTTAAATGATTAAGATGCAAAATTCAAAGTATAAGTCTGAGAAGTCTAAGCAAAAGGAAAAATGATAGTAAAACTAGTCTGCTACTAAGGTAACATAGAGAAAGTAGACCTAGAGGTTGCTAGTCCATTATATGATGTGTCGGTAGATTCAACACAATAGATGAGTAGACCTCATTGGTGATTTAAATTCAAACTAAAGTGTTCAACTTGCTGTGGGTTCCCATCTTATCCCTGGTTAACACAATGAACGTATTTCCAATAAGGGGTGAAGAGCAAAATAAACACCACAAATGTGTGCGGATGACCATAAAAATGAGCAAAGCACATGAAAAAAATGCTAAATGCAATCAAGCTAATAACATATGTTGTTGGTGCGTTATGTGCAATAAGAAAAATAAATGCTCTAACGAGAAGACAGGTTATGTGCCTCTCTACTGTGCGGTGGCACTGACCTGAGGATAAGCATAATCTAAATATTCTAGAATTCATTGTTGTTTGCGCCTCTCTGCTGTGCGATGGCAGTGATTTGAGGCTTGGCATCTCTTTGAAAGCTCTTAGAATAGTTTCTTCTTGTCAAATACCCGTAGACCGCTCAAAAATCTCCTAAGGAATATTGATTACCATATAAGTGTGGGATCCACAAAAGCTTGTTGAAATAATCAAACCTAACTCATCACCAATGTGAGTCAAAAATCAGTGTATGGATTTAAGAGGACAAATATACTGACAATCATCGTGGCTGCAATTCTTGATAGTCAAAATCATTGTGTGCATCTTATAGCTCTAGTATGATTTCCTAAAATTGCTATTGACTCTCGGTCAAAACAAGAATCTAGCATCAAAATGTTTTATTAAAATGTCCCAAATAATTCTGATATACCTGTATGATTCCATAATGAATCGTTTCAGAAATGATCAAATTAACTTGAAGCTATGCTATTCAGGAAGAAAAATCTGCTAGACGGTTTTCTAAAAGATTTCAATCCATCTCTAATAAAAAAACCCAAAAATATGTCTTGTTTTGTTTTTAATTTCAAGTTGTTTTTCTATTTTTCTAGTCTTTTGTTAGGTAAAAGTCGTACTACACAACTAGATGAAACCTATGAATAACTCACTAAAAGAGGTCATGTTTGAGGTGACCAATCGGTCTAAATTAAAAGGATCACGTCTGAGGTGATCAAATGGTTTTAAATTTAAAAAGGGTCATGTCTGAGATGATCGCTGTTCATAATGTTATATCAAAAGGTAAAACTTTAAGTGTGTGAAAGTATATGAGGTCAAATTCATAAGTATGAGCCAATCGCATGATTGGACCCTAAGTATGAGCCAATCGCACGATTGGACCATAAGTATGAGCTAATTGCACGATTGGACCATGAGTATGGGGTAATTATATGATTAGACCATGAGTATGGGACATCCATACGATTGGATCACCAGAATGAACCATTCGTACGACTGGATGAAGAAGTATAAGCCAGTCGCACAACTGAACCCCAGTCGCACGATTGAAGCACGCGTATGGGTCCAATCGCACGACTGAACTTTAAAACAGTATAAATAGAGGGGTGAGTCGGTCGCATTTCTCACCACCCTTCAAAGCATTCAAAAAACACTCATACGTGGATACTCTGCCCAAATTTTGTTTTACCTTGATTACTTGCCGATTGTGATCCTAACCGATTTCTCATTCATCCACAGGTATTGTGAGACTGAAATCGATCTAAATGACCAGTGTAATCAAACCCTAACTGACTTAATCGACTAAAATCAAGAAATCAGTAAAACTCTTCAAATAGAACACTTAAATGGACATTAAAGTTGATTTAAAGGATATTAAGTGCTATTTAGAGTCTCTGCGGTCCAAATGAGTGTAAACACGAAGTCTAATATAAAGTTTTGACAAAGATTCAAATCTAGGATGTTCAACAGTGTAGGATGCGAATGGACATGCTAATGAACTTCAGTCGCACGATTGAGCCAGACGCACGATTCAATCGCACATATGAATCATGCGCATGGGTTCAGTCGCACGATTGATTCAACCACATGGCTTTACATACGACTAAGTTCAGTCGCAAGCTCAATCGCACGAGTGAGTTCAGTCGCAAGCTCAATCGCATGACTGAACTCAGCCGCAGGCTTAATTGCACGACTGAACTCAGTCGTATGATTCAATCGCACGATTGAACCAGGTTGATCTAAAACAGCTTAAGTTTCAATTGTCATCTCCTATACACAACTCTAATGTATATGTTTCTTGTGTTACAGCAACATGGCTGATAGATGGTCCATGAGCCCCAAGCACAACATCTGTGCTCACTTAGATGCTACCACTCGGAATGCTTCCGAGTTTGCGGGGATCATTGCCTTTCTCAGGAGATCGAGGATCTTCAAGGCCATATCTACACCGTGCACTCCATACAGATCACTCCAGCAGACGTTCTGGGAAGGGGCTACTGTTGATGGTCCATTGAGCCCTACAGCATCCGAAGCTAGATCTTCGGACATGAGATCAGTTTTACTGCAGCCGATCTTAGGCAAGTCCTGGATCTAGGTGAAGATGGTGACCACCTGACCAAGCTACACCCTCTAACAGTTAGGGGCTGCTTTCTGCGGATGAAGTACACTGGGGACATCAACGCAGGTGTGCTTAATAAAAACAACCTGTGCCCCCAGTTTAAATACTTAGCTTACGTCATCATCAAGTGCATTGCGTCAAGGATAGGAGGATTTGACGAGATGTCAGATCAAATCCAGAATGCATATGTTACTCTGGTGCTGAACCACCCGTTCAGTTTCTCCCAGATGATATTCTCATACATGGTCGAGAACATAGAGGCAAAGGGGAAGGAGGGGTTCTGCATGTACCTAAGATTTCTACAGATGATCATTGATCAGAAGCTCCCTTCACTACCTAAAGAGAGGGAGGTGCAGTTGTTTTAGAGATTATGGATGATATGACGCTGGGTCGGATGAAGGTCTACCGGGGAAAGCAAGTAAAGCCCCCGGTGAGGAGACTGTTTGGCCACTTGGCCAACGAGGAGTACATGGCGCCATCTCGCAAGAAGTGGCGTCACGATGACAGTGACTCCGATGTTGAGCCCATCATGGCACCCACAGACGAAGACGACGACGATGACGACGATGATCAAGGTCAAGGTGGTGAGGCACCTAGTGGAACTGAAAGTGCTGCCTTCCACCAAGACTTCTTGGTCGATGAGGATGAGGAGTCGGATGATGAACCGTTAGTAAGGACTGTCGGGAGCCGGGTTGTGGCCACAGACAGAGGGATCGAGGCGGTGGGCGGACGCCAGGCTGAGTCGAGGGGTGCTGCTGCTGATGTTATTGATCCTACTTACACCCCTGACCAGCCCAACAGCCAAGGGGGAACGCCTATCGCAAAGGGCTCTAGGAAGAAGAGAATGGCTCACCCTCATGGCGAAAAGGGTAAGAGGTCGAGGTTTACAGTGATTACATCTTCTACCACTATCAATCCATCCACCACCCCTACCACAACCACTCCACCACATCCCACTCACATTCCACCTCCCATATTCACCACATCTACCACCACTACCACAGCCACTCCACCACATCCCACTCATATTCCACCTCCCATATTCACCACATCTACCACCACTACCACCACCCACCAAGCTGGTCCCTCCACCCAATCCAAATGACACATGACTCCACTCTACCCACTGCTGGGTTAGAGGAACAGCTGGCAAACGTCATCAGGTTGGTGCTAAAGCTGTTAGCTACAGATCACATGAGAGCAAATCAAATTAACCGGCTGATAGCAGTCAACAACGCTCAAGGCAAGCAGATCGTTCAGCTGACAGAGAAGAATGCTCAGTATGAGAGAGCTTTAGGCCGAGCTCACCAAGCACTACAGAGTCAAAATGAGCTGGTGATGGCGTCGGTAAAGAGGATAGAGGTGCTTAAGAAGAAGAACAAGAAGATACTCCTAAAGCTTAAGGGATCAAAGAGCGAGCCATTGAAGATCAAGGATGGTGATGATGGTGATGATGATGATGATGATGAGGATGAAGATGATTCTGAGGAAGATGTTGATGAAGGAGGATCGAGCGATAAAGATAAAGAGGATGATGATGATCAGGAAGGTGATGCATCTGCGTCAGCCTCAAATCCTCAAGCTCAGGAGAGGCGTACTAAAAGAAACCAAGATCAAGGAGCCTCGTCCTCAGCTCCTCTAGCTGAAGAATCGACACAGCAAGACAAAAATAAAGCTCAACAGACAGACGAGTATGATGTCGAACCCCTTCAGCAAGTTAAGACTCAACTTACAATGATTCTTGACTTGCAAGGGATAGTCAGGAGGCCTGTGAGCTACACTCCGGAAGAGGGAGAGATTATTCATGATCTGACGGACGAACAACTCGTTGAAATGTTTAGACTAAATCCTGACAAGCTGGTCAAAGATGCTCTAGAAGTTGATGTCGCGAGTGATGATGAGCTGAACGATGTAGATGAGATTGAGATAGAAGATGTCACTGCAGAGCACTATCCAGAGTACACTGACCCTGAAGGAAATGTTATTCCCAACTTGGGTGATACTTTCGGCAGTGCTACTTTTGATAAGTTGGAAGAGATAGAGAAAGAGAAAGAAAAGGATGAAAGTAAAGCCCAAGCTTCAGATGCAAATGTTGATCTCAAGAAAGCTGAATGGGCCGCTTGCTTTGCTGAAATGAAAGCCCAACGCGTGCCGCCAAAGCAGAATGCCTACACAAAGCTCTACAGAGTCAAAAGACATCAGAAAGTGTCACACAAGATTATAGAGTTGGCATATTTTGAAGATTTGGATGTTTATGCTTTTAAGAGAGAGAAAGGAATCAAGTATTTCAGATATCCTCATGATCTGAAGACTCTTCCTGGTTTTGAGCTCAACCGTCTGGCATGTTTAGATCTTCTGTATGCTAATCCGAGGAATATGTCAGGATGGTTTGAGGCTGCGTTGAAGAAAGAATATCACACCAGGTGGGTAAACTTCAGACCTCAACAACCTAAGAGGTTCATTCATAAGTCTGAAGTTGATCCTATTTCTGGAAGACCGAAGGTGGTGCTGAAGTGGAGTCCCCCGCGCACAATGTCCAAGATTTCCTTGCGGGAAATGCCTGAAGACTTCACTCCCCACTTCAAATGGTGGTATTATGACTGGAGGACAGGGGAAGCGGTCATAGTTTTGAACAGAGATGGTAAGATAGAGACTATCAGAGTATTTGACCCAATGTGGCTCACTATCTTGTCTGCTGAAGATGTCTATACTTTATACAAGTGGCCACTGTTCTATGACACGCAAGACATTGTACAAGCTCTTCAATTCCAACACGTCATACGGCTCTGTTTTGCATTTGATATACATGCAGGAGTCACAAGAGAAGAGAAGTACAAGAAGTTCCATGAACATGTGAAGAATGTTAGACGATAGGGTAAACTAGGTCCAAGGGGGAGTTTGTAGATACATGTGTTCCTAGTTTATGTGCTTAAGTGTAAAAGTCTTTTATGTTCTTAATTTGACAAATCAATGAAATATGATATATGATTTGATGTTTATTTATCTTTGATTCATATGTATGAACTTCTTATATAGGTTTGAGGTTGTTGTACACAATTCTAAGTCAATAATGATTGAGTATTATGTTCAACCTAGTCGGGTGATTATTCATGCTAATGGACCATACTTATGGACTATACTTATGGACCATACGCATGAATACATCATGCTTATGGACCAGTCGCACGACTGAACCAGGAGACTGGATCAGTCGTATGATTGAGACAAAAGATTGACTCAGTCGCACGACTGAACCTTCAGTCGTGCGTATGACTCAATCGCATGATTCAGTCGCACGACTAAACCATGCTAATGGTTCAGTCGTACGAATGAAAACCCCTAACCTATAAATACCACCTAATTTGTGGAAAAACAAAACACTTAAAGAGATATTGCGAATACACATAAACCCTAGCCGTCCAGAACATCCCAAACAGGCTGTCCAAGTTCATAGTTCGTTCCTGATCGATTCCTACTCGTTCTTAACGTTTAGTTCAATCTTATATCGATCGGGTTATCGTTCTCACTGATTGGATCGCCAATCAAATAGGATTCCACACTATTTGATCCGGTATAAATGCAGAATCAGTTAGTACTCCGTCTGTACACGGTCCCTAACATTATTTCATTAGATTTATCAGTTTTCTAAGTAGATCTATTGTTTTTAAGCAAAACTGTTTTTGTGTGAAATAGTTTTTAAAACAATAAAACAATGATTTATCTTTCATCGAGTACCGTTTCATTGCTCGGTTAACTTAGATCTATATTCATATTAATTGAATCATAGATCTGTGTTATTGATTGATATTCATCAATTGTTCAAATCAATTGAACTAATATATTAACAAAATCCTTGATTTGATATTAATTATCATTAAAAAGGATTGACTGATTTGTGATCACAATCGCTTAATTATTATTAATTAAGTTTTGTCACTAATTAGTTCATTGCTTAAAAGAAACTCTATAATAGTTAAATTCTTAGTCTTAACTAAACATGAGTAACTTTGGTAGATCATCATACCAACCTCCAAAGTTGGAAACAAAAGCAGATTTTAAATCCTGGAAAATCAAGTTCATGAATCATGTGAATTACATTGATTCTAACTTGTGGGTTTCAATAACTGAGGGTCCTTATATTCCACCCACTCTTGGGCCAAATTATAATGACAATAATCAACCCATAAGTACAAAAGATCTTTCACATGATGATATTAAGAAGGTCAAAGTTTATATTAAAGCATACAGTTTGCTTAGTATGGCTTTACCTGAAGAAATATTAATCAGGTGTGAGAATTATAAAACAACAAATTCCTTGTGGAAGATACTTCATACAGTCTGTGAAGGGAGTGATGAAATCAGAAGCATTAGGAAGGACACCCTTCATTCACAATATGAAACCTTTCATCATATTGAGGGTGAATCAATTTCTCAACAACTCCATAGATTTATGCAACTTGTAACAGAGATGAACATCTTGGAGTTGAAATATACAAATGTTTAAACAAAAAGATGCTCCATACTTTGCCTGAAAGTTGGAAGCAAATTGTGTCCATGTTCAAGAACACCATTAACCTTAAAGAATCTGGTCTAGATACATTGGTACTTAAGGTTGAGGCTCTTGATATGGATGAAAAATCAAGAAACAAGAGTGTAAGAACACATGTCTCACCCTATCACTTCAAAGAAACAAAAAGAGCTGGAAGTGCCTTTATTTCCAACAATGATAGTGACAACTCTTGTCCTTTGAGTGAAAATGAAGAAGAAGTAAGATTCTATGCATCAAAGCCTTCAAAGAAATCTTCTAAAAGTAAATCAGGAAAAGAAAAAGGAAGAAGTGATGATAGAAGAAATGCATCTATATCATCAGCAAAGACTTCATCAAACAACAATCAAGAAGAGCCTATCACTGTGATTCTAGACTCTGAAGAACAAAAGGCAGCCTTTGCAGCTTTCAGTTCAAGTTTTCAAGCTTACCTGGGAACCTCTTTAACATCTGCCAACATCTGCCAGCAAGACTTGGAAGAACTACATCCAGATGTAGTAGAAGAGATGGATCTTCAATGGAAAATGGGTATGATTACTTATAGAGCCAAGCAGTACCTTAGAAGAAACAAAAATTTGGCTGCAGTAAGCAAAACATCAAAGATTGGTGTTGATAAGTCAAAAGTAAGATGCTTCAAATGCAATCTCTATGGGCACTTCTTAAGAGAATGTAATCAACAATCTTCTGACATGAGAGAACATCAGCAAAATCAGTCTCATCAGTAGCACCCGCATCAACCAACAACATCTCAAAGATCTTTCAAACAACCACAGCTAACCAACTCATCCCCACCAGCCACAAATGCATCAATAGGGCCAAGTAACTCTAAAGAAACTGGGCTGATCATTCTTCAAGATGGAGCATTTGGCCACTTCTTTAACAAAATCCATGGCTGATCATGCATCAACTGAAGTGAAACTTCAGAAGTTTCAACTTTCATCTCAGCAATATGAGAAATTGTTAAATTCTCATATTGAATCAAAGAACAGGTATGGGTTGGGATATAATGCTGTTGCACTACCTATAAATGATAATTATTCACCTTTACCTGAAACAATGACAAATAACTTGTCAAATCATTTTATGCCAAGCACCAAGTTTGAAATAAAATCTAATCAACAAGTTAATAACAATGAAACTGATGTGAGTGAAACTAAGTCTTTTGAATCATAAAATATTAAACAAAATGACTCAGAATTTGACTTTGATAGGTGTGATGACCTGGATGATTCTGATGAACATGATATAGATCAACTTGATATTGGTAAGAATGTTGCTTTTGAAACAATTATTCCCAAAGTTCTTGAAGAAACAAAGTTGCCATATCCTCCAAAACAAAGAAACATGTTGAAGACTATTTGCAAGAAAATAGCTCAGCTAAATGAAGTTCTTCAAGAACTTCATCAGAAACAAAAACCTTCAAATGATGTAATTGAAAAGTGTGCATCTACTGAAGAAGTACACACATCTTCCATAGAAAAGAGAAAGAAGAAACAATCAGCAGATCTTCAGTGGAAGAAGAAACCTTCTTCAGTAGCAGATCTACGGAAAACCAAATTTACTGAATCAGTAGATGATATACAGAAGGCAAAAGCAACAACCAACAAATCAAACTAGAAAGTGATGAATCCCAAGCAGCAGAAATCAGCAAATGGGAAACAAGAATCCTTTAATGATGTGTCAGGGAAAGGAAAGGATAAATCAACTGCAAAATTGGAAAAGAATTTGAAGGCTCAAAAGATGACAAAGAAGAAGAAAGTGATTGATTCTGAAAAAGAATAGGATGAAAAGTATTGCAAATGGTGTGATATGAAAAACCACAATACTGAAGATTGTTACTTCAGCAGTTATTGTTCTATTTGCAATATGAACAACCACATGACATCTGACTGCTACTTCAACAAACATTGTGCAATTTGTAACAAAAATAACCATTCAACTCATGAATGTTATTTAAACAAAAAGAACAAGACAAAGAGCACAAAGCAGAAACAATATGATAAAGCTAAATCAGACCCACTGATGGTCAAGAAGATTCAAAAACAAAGAAGCAGCAACAAAAACAAAAGCCAAAACCAAAGGAGAAAACATCTAGTGATGTTCAACCTTTGAAGAAAAGAACATCATCTCAGCAATCCAAAACACCTCACAAAAGGATGGATTTGACTGAAAAAGAAACAAATGCTGATGATGCTTTCTTTGATAATTTTGAAAAGGGAACTCATGTACCTCATTCAAAATCAAAAGATAATGAAACTTTAAACAATTAAGGTTCTTTATCAAAACCTAAGCAACGAACCAACAAAGATAAGGTGAATGAAGAAGAGATTGAGAAACCAGAACCTAGTTCAACAACCTCATCTCAACGGAATCATCCTCACCTCAACCAACACACAATGAATCAACTGAATCTAAAATTAATACTGAAACTTCAAAACTCATTCATAAGGAAGTTACAATTTTAGACTCTGTTAGAAAACCCAAGATCATTAAGACTTAGGTTCCTACTTCTAATTTATTTCTTTTGTGTGCAGGAACAATCATGGAGAGCTGACAATAAGTGGTATGTTGACAGTGGTTGTTCCAGACATATGACAGGAAACTATTCTCTTCTCCATGACTTCAAACATAAAAATGCTTCATATGTGGCATTTGGTGGGGATAAGAAGGAAGGTAAAATAGTTGGTGAAGGAATGGTAACTAATGGTGTACTCAAATTTGAGAAAGTAAATTATTGTGAAAATTTGCTGTATAATCTATTGAGTGTGTCTCAAATTTGTGATCAAACTTATACCAATTGTTTGATATGTGTCTCAAATTTGTGATCAAACTTATACCAATTGTTTGATAACACTAATTGTTACATTCTTAAGCCAGGTTTTTCAGTTCCAGAAGAATGGATCCTTCATAAAGCATCAAGAAAAGAAAACACATATGTTTTGGATATGAACAATACTACACTCACAAGACATGAAAATGCCTACTATCTAAGTCATCAGAAGATGAATCTCAATTGTGGCGTAGAAGGCTTGTTCATTCTAACATGAAGAACATGAACAAATTGGTGAAAAATGACTTAGTCATTGGATTTCCAAAGAATGAGTTTTATTGTTCAAACCATTATAAAGTGTCACATAGTCCAAAATTATCAATACAAACACTACACCACTCAAATTGCTTCACATGGATCTATTTGGTCCAACTAATGTGATGAGCATTGGTAAAAGGCAATATTGTTTAGTGGTAGTGGATGATTTCACTAGATTCACGTGGGTCTTTTCTTAAAACAAAAGAGTGAAACATCAGAAACATTAATGAACTTTGTCATCAAGATTGAGAATCAACTTGATTTAAAAGTTAAAATTTTCAGAAGTGACGATGGAACTGAATTTGTTAATACTGACTTAGATTCTTTTTGCAGGAATAAAGGCATTGCAAGGCAATTCGGTGCACCAAGAACTCCACAACAGAATGAAGTTTGCAGGATCGGGTTTTGTCACTTAAACACTTAGTTTTTCTCTCAATACTCACTTGTAACACACTCGGATCAGATGAAGTAGAATCTCTTCTAAGAGTTGATAATAATATATTAAGTAGCAAAGAACAAAAAGAAATAATTTTCAAGGTATTTGTATATATTATTTCTCAACTCAAAGTATTACAAGACTCTTACAAGCATATTACATGAGTTACAATGAGAACTATATATACTAGATCCTACAGCTGTATATACTTTGATACCAGCTGGAAACCTATGACTAAAGCATATACTACAATGCTAAAGTTAAGGTATCTTAGATAAAGTATTATCTAAGATATGGTAGTCATGACATGTCCATGACTTACCTTTTGTCACCAACTAAAGTTGGCAACTGTACTAACTGATAAAGGTGAACAGTGGAATAAAGTATGGTCAACTACATGGCTTTCGAGTGTACGCCATTCAGTATATCAAAGATTTGCATCGGAGTGTCAGAGAGACCATACTTATGTCCACTGGTTCATAGTTGTGTCTTTCGAAGGTTAGTTGGCTTCGGAAGAACAAGTTCTTCTGAAGCCACTTATACTTCGGAAGAGGCTTCTTCTTCCAAGGTTTGAGGACTTCTTCTTATCTTCATACTTCGGAAGTTGACTTCTTATCTTTTCTTCTAAGTCTTGAACTTTGGAAGTGAATACTTTGTCTTTGGAAGTTGGAGTTTTCCTTTGGAAGATGATCTTGCACTTTGTCTTTGGAAGAACTCCATTTTCTTCGGAAGTTCCACACTTAGCTTCGGAAGTTCTTTATTAGTTGCACCCAAAAATAGTCTAAGTGATTTGGTTTTGGTTGCACCAGCTTTTCTAGATCCAACAGCGTTGCTGAAAGAAGAAACATTATTCTTATTGGAAAACATAATTCTTATTGAAGCAGCTAGAATAATGCTAGCTGATTCACAATTGCTAATCACCTTTTGGGCTGAAGCAATGAACACAACATGCAATATTCAAAATTAACATTATTTGTCAAAGAATATAATAAAACACCTTATGAGCTTTTATTTAAAAGAAAACCTTACATAGGATATCTTAGAGCTTTTGGGTGTCATGTATCTGTTTTAAACACAAAAGAACAATTGGGAAAATTTTTAGAAAAAGCATATGATGGTTTCTTTGTTGGATATTCTTCAACATCTAAATCATATAGGATTTACATTCCACAACACAACATTGTGGAAGAAACTCCTAATGTGTCATTTGATGAATCCTTATTTCCTAAATCTGTAAAAGGATCTTCATGGTTGTTTGATATAGATGCCCTAACAGACTCATTTAACTCTGATTATTTGAATAATGCAGGATCTGATGATACATGTTATCCATTTGTTCCCCTAAATATGAATAAAGTGTCATTGTCTGCTGACACTCCAAGAATGCAAACATCAAGTGTCATGGAGCAAGGAACAACCAATAATAACAATAATGCTGCAAAAGTCCAGCAAAATGGATCTACATCCTCAGATGGAAACACTTCATCAGCAGCTGCTGACTCCGCATCCGCAGATGAGTATCCTACATCCGGAGATATGAATAATGCCTCAGCAGCTGTTCCATTCACCTTTGTAGATATTCAAAACATTGGAGATGCTCAACAAATCCCATCCGTAGATGTTCCTGTAACTCCTATGGAAGCAGAAAATCCATCTGTAGATGTTCTTGTAATTGCTACGAAAGCACAAAATACTTCCAGAAAAGTTCCTGCGGGAGATATTGAGAATGCACCTGATGTTCAAACTCATGAAGAAGATCACTCCACTTCCAATAATGAACATGAGGAACACTTTGATTACTTCCTAAATTCATCAGCTGGGTTGGATCCATCTGCATCAATGGATATGACTAACTTGGAATCATCTATTCCAGGTGATCTACTCCAACAACAAGAATTCATAAGACTCATCCAATAAACAACATCATTGGTGATCTTAATGAAAGAATCACAAGAAACCAAGGGGGAGCTGCAAACATCTGCCTTTTCACTTGTTTTCTTTCACAAGTGGTTCCTCCAAACATCACAGTTGCTCTAAAGGACAATAGCTGGATTGAAGCTATGCAAGAAGAGCTGTAACAATTAAAAAAGCAAAAAGTCTGGAATCTGGTTGATTTACATGAAGGTCAACATCCAATTGGAACAAGGTGGCTCTTCAAAAATAAACTAGATGACAGAGGTATAATTGTGATAAAAACAGAGCAAGGTTGATTGCATAAGGTTACACACAAGAAGAAGGGATAGACTATGATGAAATGTAACATGTGTTTTTGAGTTAATTGAAAGTTAGCTTTGTTAATTCTTGTAAGGGTCATTGTTGCCATATATGAAACTTATGGGTTGCTTATGTTCATTTATTGTTAAAAGGTTAATAGTTTATATAATAATAGATAATGAAAATATTACTTCTAAGGTTAGGACCTGGTATTTGAACGAAATACCGAGTGATTGCGTGTTAAACCAACTCAAATAGTGCGGAATCCTATTTGATTGGCGATCCAATCAGTGAGAACACACGATGAATCAATCAAGAATTGATTTCAACGTCAGAAATCGATTAGAACCGATCTGATGTGTTCTATGAACTTGGAGAACGATTTGGGAGGCTTCTGGACGGCTAGGGTACGTCTGGAGTCGTAATGGGATGAATGCTTACGTTTTCCCACGAATTGGGTCTATTTATAGGTTAGTATTGTTCAATCGTGCGACTGGGCCATAAGTATGGTTCAGTCGTGCGATTGAACCATGCGGTTGATTCATCCGCACGACTGAGTGTTCAGTCGTGCGATTGAGTCAATCTTATGTGTCAATCATACGACTGATCCAGTCTCCTGGTTCAGTCGTGCGATTGAGTCAATCGTATGAAGTTATTCATGCGTGTGGTCCATTCGCATGGGCCATTCGCATGAGAACTTCATTAAGTTAAGTTTGAATGTTCTATTAATATAACTAATGTGCACTCATTCAAACATTCATAAACCCAATCAATTCAATCACAACTCATTAATGAAATATTAAACATTACAAGTAACAACAATTCATATCATTTCATTAATCAATTACAATTACATCAAAATCAGACAGACAAGTTCATTACATTACAAATCATGATCTAGGGACATACATGTATCAACAAACTCCCCCCCTTGGACCTAGATCTATCTATTCTCTTGTCTTCTGCATAACCTCCTTATATCTCTTGTACTTCTCCTCTTTAGTGACTCCTGCGTGTATCTCAAAAGCAAAGCAGAGTCTTATGACGTTTTGGAATTGGAGGGCTTGTACAATATCTTGCGTGTCATAGAACAGTGGCCACTTATATAATGTGTAACATCATTAGCAGATAAGTTGGTTAGCCACATTGGGTCGAATACCCTGATAGTATCCATTTGGCCCTCTCTGTTCAGAACTATGACCGCTTCAGCTGTTCTCCAATCGTAGTACCACCATTTGAAGTGGGGAGTGAAGTCCTGTGGCATTTCCCTTAGAGGGATTCTTGACATAGTGCGCGGAGGACTCCACTTCAGCACTATCTTTGGCTTTCCAGTCCTGGGATCAACTTCAGACCGTCTGATATACCTCGTAGGTTGTTGAGGTTTGAAGTTGACCCACCTGGTGTGGTACTCTTTCCTCAGGGCAGCCTCAAACCAGCCTGACATCTTCCTCGGGTCAGCATACAGCAGCTTAAGTTTAGCCAGCTGGTTGAGCTCAAAACCAGGTAGAGTCTTCAGATCATGTGGGAACCTGAAGTACTCTATGCCCTGCTCCCTCTTAACAGCATACGCGTTAAGGTCTTCAAAATATGCCCAAGAGATAATCCTGCCCGACACCTTATGGTGTTTCTTGACTTTGTAGAGCTTTGTGTAGGCATCTCTCTTTGGTGCAGCCCGCTGGGCTCTTACTTCTCAAAACAGGCAGCCCATTCAGCCTTACGAATATCAACATCTGCATTGGAGGCTTGGGCTGTTTCTGCAGTTTTCTGCTTCTTGCTCCATCTTGTTGAGTACCTCAAAAGTATCACTGACTAGGGATTCACCCAAATTGGGGACCACATTTCCCTCGGCGTCAGCGTACTGAGGATACTCTTCTGCAGTGATGTCTTCAATCTCAACCTCATCAATGTCGTTCAGTTCCTCATCACTGGTTGAGTCCACTGTTGGAGCATCCTTCACGATTTCATCGGGATTGAGTTTGAACATTTCAGCTATTTGCTCATCAGACAGGTCATGAATTATCTCCCCTTCTTCAGGGGTATAACTCACAGACCGTCTCACTATCCCTTGTAGGTCAAGAATCATAGTTAACTGAGTCTTGACCATTTGAAGGGGAGTAAAGTCAAACTCATCCCTCTGAAAGTTTGGATCTGTTTGATATAAACATTCAACACATAAATCATTAGTAATTAATCAAACAGACATACATTAACTTAACTTAATATATATAAACATTTAATACATTGTTTTTCATTACATGATTCAAGTACAAAGTAAATAAACAAATAAAACATCTAATCAGTACTTTGATCCTGAATCTGTGGTGTGTCGCTCGGAGGAGCAGAAGTAGTGGATGACTGGTCTTGTCGACGTTTGGATCTGCGCTCCTGACCTGAGGCAGAGGCCGATGCAGCCGCATCCCCTCCGTCTGCCTCGTCATCATCATCGTGTCCTTCTGTCCTCTCCTCTTCTGTCTCCTCATCATCATCATCTCCCTCATCATCATCCTCATCTTCATCATCATCATCTCCGTCGTCTCCGTCACCCTCCTTTAGCTTCAGGGGCTCATCCTTCGACCCCTTCAGCCTCAGCATGATCGTCTTGTTGGTCGACTCCAACTCCTCAATACGTTTGGCTGACTGAGCCTGAGTATCTTGGAGTTGGGCCACCTCAACTCTCTGCTGGTCAATGACCCGAGCTTGCTCTGCCAATTGCTGAGATTGGGCAGCAGCCAAGTCGGTCAGTCTGCGGATCTGGGCCGCCTTCTCCTCGTCAGCAGCCAGCAGACGCATAACCATTCGGTTAAGCGCTGAGAGCTGCTCCTCTACCCCAATGTGAGGTAGAGTGAATCCCTGTACCTGTGAGGGCTGGGCTGATGGTCCAGCCTGATATGTGGTGGTGGTGGCAGTGGCTGTGGTGAATATGGGTCGGTGGGTCGATGGTGGTGAAGTGGGGGTGAATGGTCTGGTGATGGATGGGATAGATATAGTGGTGGTGGGTAAGGTGGTGGATGTGGTAGTAGGAGTAGTGGCTGTGGTGGCTGTGGTGATGGGTGGTATGTCAGTGGTGGTGGTAGTGGTGGCTGTGGTGGTAGAAGTGGAAGTCACGAAGGTCAACCGACGCTTCTTCTTCTTCATCCCATGTGGTTGAGCCATCCGCTTCCTCCTGGTCCCGGAGGAAGTGGATGCTCCCCCTGCAACTCTGCTCCCTGACCCCGGAACATAGTTGGGGTCAGTATCTCTCGCCGAGGAGTCCCTCGGGTGCTCACCAACCACCTTTAGCCCGTGGTCTGTGGGAACGACTTTGCTTCCCACAGTCCTGGTGAGGGGCTCCTCGTCTGACTCCTCCTCCTCCATGTCACCAGCGACAAACTCCTGATGGAAGCCGGCCATCTCTGCGACCTCTCCGGCAGTGGCTGACCCCGGGGGAATAGTCTCTGTATCTGTGCCTCTAGATGGGGCAGGCATGTCATCCCCGGCATCGCCACTATCATCATCATCAGAGTCTGACTCTGGTATAGCAATGTGCTCCACGTCTGAGTCACTGTCCTCGTGGCGCCACTTCCTCTTCGCTGGCGCCACATAATCAACCCGGGCCAGATGCCCAAACAGCCTCCTGACAGGGGGCTTCACCTGCTTCCCCCTGTAGACCTTCATCCGTCCAAGTGTCGTGTCATCCATGACCTCGAGGATAACAGCATCCTCCTTCTCCTTCGGTAGGGAAGGAAGCTTCTGATCAATGATCATCTGTAAGAATCTGGGTACATACAGAAGCCTTCCTTCCCCTTACCCTCGAGGTTCTCCACTAAGTAGCTGAAAATCATCCTGGAGAAGCTGAACGGATGGTTCAGCACCAACGCTGCGTAAGCGTTCTGGATCTGATCCGAGAGCTCATCAAATCCACCCTTCCGTGATGCTATACACTTTAGCAGCACGTGGGCCAAGTACTTAAACTGGGGACAGAGGTTACTCTTGTTGAGTACCCCTGCATTAATGTCCCCAGAGTACTTGGCTCTCATAAAGCATCCACGGACAGTGAGGGGGTGTAAACGTGTGGGACACTCAGCATCGTCCCCAAACTGAAGTACTATCCTCAGATCCTCCTCAGAAATGGTGATAGCCTCACCGAAGATCGAGCTCCTGATGCAGTGTGGCTCGGTGGATCGGTCGACTGATGCCCAGCCCAAAAGGCCTGCTGCACTGATCTGTAAGGTGTGCAGGGAGTAGATATAGCATACGCGATCCTCGATCTCTGAAGGAAAGTAATAATGCCAGCAAAGTCGGCTGCATTCCTGGAAGTCAAGTCCAGGTGAGCACAAATGTTGTGCTTAGTGCTCATATTCCATTACCCGCCATCTGTAACACATAATAACATAAACGTTAGTTTCATTGGCTAAGAGTATAAAGCAACACTTAAACTTTAAATAAACATTTTCTGTCATGCGATTGGGGATGTACGACTGAAGACAGTCGTGCGACTGAATCATGCGATTGAGGTTCAGACGTGCGATTGACCTCATACGCACGACTGAGTGTGCGACTGGACTCATGCGCATGAACTCTTGTGCGGTTACACTAGTCGTGCGACTGAGTCTCATTCGCATGGTTCAGTCGTGCGATTAAGTGATTCGCACCCTTCAGTCGTGCGACTGAAGTTCATCAAGACGACCAGTCGTCTGTCTCATTCGTTCAGTCGTCCCAAGATCAAATCCACGCAGAACAAGTTTTAACATTCAATTAACCGGTTCTTTAGTGTCGCCTATACTTCCCTAATAACCTATTTTAACCAATTTTAACATATTACTTAGTTTTAATAGGTTATTAGGGTTTGATGGTCTCGGTTCGCTTGTTACAGTCGTATTCATCAATTAGGGTTCGATTCTCTCTGATTTCGATGTACTAAGACTTCAATATACCTGTAATATGATGAGCGAACGTTAGAATCACAGAATCAGCATATAAAAATCAAATGGAGAAAATTTGGGCAGAGTAACGGTACTATATGCGATTTAGGGGATTTTGCGAATGAGAGTCTCTGCGACCGACTCCCCTCTATTTATATCCACTCAAGTTCCAATCGTGCGACTGAGTTCATTCGCACCTTTCAGTCGTGCGAGTGGGACTCAGTCGTGCGATTGGGTCAGTCGCCCTTCTCCAGTCGTCCGACTGAAGTTCAGTCGTGCGACTGACTCACTCGTTCGCATTAAGCATCCGATTGGACTAATCGTATGTTCCATTCGTGCGAATGGACTTCATTCGTATGGTTAGACCATACGTATGGTCCATTCGTGCGAATGGGTCATACTTAGTTAATTTTTCTGCTATTTTCCCAATTTACTTTTAACTCTTTTATATTAGTTTAATTAACGTTATGAACTATTGATCATCTCAGACAAAACACTTCGATCACCTCAGACGTGATCATTTTAACCACTTTGGTCACCTCAGACGTGACCCTTTTAAAAATACTTTGTCACCTCAGACGTGACTGATATAACTTTTCAAAGAACATATGGTCATCTCAGACATGACCCTTTTAGTGAGTTTATTCCTTCTGATTTTCCTGATGTAGTCCGACACTGACTCAAGTTAAAACTTAAAACAAACTAACTAATTTAAGACTTTAAACTAATTACATAATCAGACATATTTTTGGCTTTTTGTGAGAGATAAATCCAGAGATTGATATCTACGGGATTTGGATCGGGAGTAGATAGCTTCAACTTAGGTTGATCACATCTGGACCAATTCAATTTTTGGAATCATACAGGTAATTCAAATCATTTGAGACTTGTTATAAAACCTTTTGATGCTCAAGTTCTCGGTGTTCATCCAGAGTCGTTAGCAACATAAGGAAATCATACTGAAACTCTTAGGTTTTCACATTGATTTGGACCTTTGAGAAAGTAGCCACAATGATTGTCAGTATGTTTGTCCACTTAAATCCATACACAGACTTTTGACACAGACTGGTGACTTATTTAGGTGTAATTATTTCAACTAACACTTGTGGATCCCACACTTATATGGTAATCAACATCCCTCAGGAGCTTTTGAGCGGTCTACGGGTATTATTACAAGAAGAGACTATTCTTAGAGCTTTCAAAGAGAAGCCTGTCCTCAGGTCAGTGCCATCGCACAGCAGAGAGGCGGCAAACAACAATGAATTCTAGAATATCTAGGTTATGCTTATCCTCAGGTCAGTGCCATCGCACAGCAGAGAGGCACATAACCTATCTCCTTGTTAGAGCAGCTTATTTTATTTTGCACAAAATGCACCAACAACATAAGTCATTAGCTTTATTGCATTTGTCTTTCATTTTTTTTTTGCTTTGCTCTAGTTATGGTCATCCGCACACATTTGTGGCGTTTAATTGCTCATTACCCCTTATTGGAATATTGTTGATTGTGTTAACCAGTGATAAGATGGACGCCCACAGTCAGTTGAACACTTTAGTTTTATCTTGAAATCACCAATCCGGTCTAGTTGTCTATTGTGTTGAATCTACCAACATATCATATATGGTCTAGCAGCCTCTAAGTCTACTTTCTTTGTGTCACCTTAGGAGTTGCCAGTTTTCTATCATCTTTCCTTTTAGTATTGCTTAGACTACACAGATTTATTACTTTGAACTTTTGCACATTACTAACACTTAAATTTTAAAGTCCCTCTTGATTCGTTCCTGTGTACTATCATTTTCCAAAGGTATTGAATCGGTATCACAGATACAATCTACCTTATTTCAGCTTGCTACTCCTTCTCCCTCATTTTTTTTTTTTTTTTTTTTTTTTTTTTTTTTTTTTTTATTAATGTTATCTTGCTGACATATTCTCCCCCTAAAATACTAAAATCATTTCTGGTTTAATTATTTTAGGATTTTAATAAACAGCAAGAGAACATGAGTTTAAATAAAATTAAAATCAAATAGACAAATTAAAATAAATAAAAAATAAAATTTAAGTACACGACATCGGACTACACATTTTCATCATCAGGAATTACCTCACTTTTCTTTTTAACACCGTTGACCTCTAATAAATATTGAAAACGTGGTTTATCAAAAGCTTTAGTATAGAGGTCAGCGCGTTGAAAATCAGTATTAATTTTAACCACATCAATTAAGTTCTTTTCAAAACAATCCCTTATGAAATGGTATTTAATACCGATGTGTTTGGTCTTAGGATGTTGGACCGGATTTTTAGTTACTGCAATTGCAGCAGAGTTATCAACAAAAATAGGAGTAGATGAGAATTTTAAACCGTAGTCCCGCATTTGCTGTTGAATCCAGATGATTTGAGAACAGCAACTTGCAGCAGCAACATATTCGGCTTCACAGGTTGACAAGGCAACCGATGTCTGCTTCTTACACTGCCAGGTAACTAATCTTCTCCCAAAGAATTGACACCCTGCTGATGTAGACTTGTAGTTCATCTTGCAGCCTCCGTAATCCGAGTCACTATACGCGGTAAGCTCAAAGTCATCATCATGAGGGTACCACAGTCCAAGTGTAGGTGTACCCTTCAGATAACGAAAGATCCTCTTGACCCCGATCAGATGGTTGACCTTTGGTTTAGCCTGATATCTTGAGCATAGACATGTAGCATACATAATATCAGGTCTTGAGGCAGTGAGATACATGAGAGATCCGATCATTCCTCGGTACATGGTGGCATCTACTAGATCTCCATTATCATCCGGTGCTATATCATGATTAGTAGCAAGTGGAGTCCCAGCAGCAGAAGCATTCTCCATGTCAAAGCGACTGAGAATGTCTCCTACATACTTGGTCTGATGTAGAAAGATCCCATTAGGTGTTTGATCCACCTGTAACCCGAGAAAGAACTTCATCTCCCCCATGGCACTCATCTCAAATTCTTTCTTCATTACTGCTTCAAACTCTTTACATAACTCTTCGTTCTTTGACCCGAAGATTATGTCATCAACGTATATCTGTACAAGCAGTAGGTCTCCATCCTTTTCCTTAATAAACAGTGTACAGTCAATTACTCCTCTGCGAAAGCCGTGTTTCACAAGATGAGTTGAGAGTTTCTCATACCAAGCTCGAGGAGCTTGATGAAGCCCATATAAAGCTTTGTCAAGCTTGTAGACTCTATCCCGATGATAGGGATCTTCAAAACCCTCTGGTTGACTCACGTAGACTGTTTCTCTGATTTCCCCATGAAGGAATGCACTCTTTACATCTAATTGGTAGACTTTGATCTTCATGTACGATGCATAGGCAAGGAAGATACGAATAGCTTCCATCCTTGCCACGGGTGCAAACACCTCATTGTAGTCAATTCCCTCGACTTGGCGAAAACCTTGAACCACCAGTCGAGCTTTGTTCCTGATAATGACCCCTTGGTCATCCTTCTTGCATTTTAGTACCCATTTAGTGCCAATGACTTTAGCACCTTTAGGTTTATCAACCAGTGTCCATACACCTAACTTCTTAAACTGTAGAAGTTCTTCTTGCATGGCACTCACCCACGCCTCATCATTGAGTGCTTCACTGACATATTTTGGCTCAACCTGCGAGACAAAACATCGATAGGCACCATCATGAATGTAACCTTTCTCCATAACCGAGGCGTAATCAGCTGAGTACAACTGATTTCGGGTTTGTACTCCTGATCTGACATCTCCAATGACATTGTCAAGGGGATGATAAACATTTAGTCGTGATCCTGGAGTAGTAGGAACAGCTACCTCAGAGCCAAGATTATGAACATTTGGTTCTGCATCTGAGGTAGTTGGAGTTTGAGGTTCTGAAGTCGAAGGTGCATCACTCGTAGATGCTTGTGGACTTGCTGGAACTGGAACCTGTTCCTCCTGACTGTTCTGATCATCTTCTTCAGCTTCATCTTCAGAGGAGGAGTCACTGTCGTTGACTACTCCCCCTGACTGAGTAGATGATTCTCCCTGTGTGCTAGATGGTGTATTCAGAATATCATACATCATCCTAGTAGCTAGCTCATCATCCGAGGGAGAGAGAGGTATGTTGAAGGATTTGAAGAATCCATCATAATCGAAGAAGTAGGCGGGTCCTTTTCCTGTAGGTGGTGTGGTATATCTCTGAACGTCGACATTACACCACACTTCTACAAGACCCGTTGAGTTATTGTAAACTCGCTTATTCGGTATGTTGTATCCTAGAAAGATTCCTTCATCTGCCTTCTCGCTGAATTTACCTTCTTGCGTCTTCTTCAGAAGTGTACATGGTGCGCCAAAAGGTTCAAGATACTCCAAATTCGGTTTGCGTCTTTGGAGTAGCTCATAACATGTCTTTCCGTGGCGCTTGACTATTAGGACTCGATTAAGTGTATAACATGCATTTGCTACTGCCTCATTCCAGAATTGGATAGGCAGTTTCGAGTCTGCTAGCATAGTCCGTGCAGTCTCTATCAAGCTCCTATTCTTCCTCTCAGCAACTCCATTCATCTGAGGCGTGTATGCTGAAGTGAATTGGTGAACAATCCCCTTTTCCTTGCAGTATGCCTCCATCCATTGATTCTTGAATTCAGTCCCGTTGTCTGAGCGTACTTGTCTAACCTTTAGCTTGTAGAGAGATTCCAGAGTGGTGACTAATTCCTTGAATGACTCAAATGTTTCTGATTTGGATTTCAGAAACATTACCCAAGTGAACCTTGAGTAGTCATCAGTGACCACAAAACAGTACAAATCGCCTGCAATGCTCCTTGTACTGACTGGACCAAACAGATCCATGTGAAGAAGTTCAAGAGGAAGTTCTATTGAATGAACTTTCTTTTCCTTATGAGACTTCTTTGTCTGTTTGCCTTTCTTGCAAGCTACACAAAAGTCAGGAAGTTGGAAGTTTTTGACATTTACTCCTCTCACTAAGTCCTTCTGAATCAAGTGATTCATCTTCCTTTGACTAATGTGTCCCATTCTCCTATGCCAGGAGATTGAGTCCTTCTCAGTAGCTTTTGATAAAAAGCACTGCACCTCTTGATCCGTTGGAGCAGCTGTTGACAGATCCAAGACATATAGATCCTTATATCTTGAAGCAGTCATTAGTACTTGATCCTCTGGAATCATGTAGTCTTTCTTCAGCACGTAACACTTGTTGTTGTCGAAGATGACTTTAAACCCTTTATCGCAGATTTGGGAAACAGAAAGCAAGTTGTTTTGAAGTTGTTGAACGTAGTTCACCTTATCAAACTTAACTTTCTGATTTCCCACTTCTCCCTGTGCTGTGATGTATCCTCCCTTGTTTCCTGCAAAGGAAACATGCCCTCCTTTTATTTGTTTGACATTTGATAAAAGGGCTCTATTACCTGTCATGTGCCTGGATGCTCCGCTGTCTATAATCCACGTGTTAGTCTCAGCGCTATACCGAACACCCTGCACATATCAAGTAAATGCATTAGTTTAGGTTAGGAACCCAAGCCTTTACTGTCTTGGGTTTCCCAGAGGCATCACACATCATAAACTCTACCCATTGACCTTTAGAAGGTGAGGGTAACTCAGATTCCTTCTTGTCATCAGTATCAGTCACACAGGTAGTCTTCTCTTTCCATAAACCAGATTTGTGCAATGCCTGTTTATGATAAACAGTCGTCTGGCTTACAGGTTGAACTTTAGGTTCACTAGATCTTCTAGGTGGAGTTAGAGAACTCCTCTTAGAAGACCTAGGTCTAGAGTCCTGAAGATCAATTTTCTTCCTAGGTGTCTGATAGAAAGGACAATAGGAAGCAATATGTCCACATTCTCCACAGTTGTAGCACGATCTGCTATCAACCTTATAGTTTGACTTTCTTTGTGGAGAACTGTGTGACACTTTAGTAACATCAATTACCTTAGGTTTTGACTCTTGTATGTTTGATGTTTTCTCTGGTTTAACAAATTTAACTGATTTAACTTGTTTAACTTGTTCAACCTTTTGGTTAACTGGTTTTAGACTTTTGCATGTGAAGATTAACATTTAAAGTCTTTTTGGTTTCTGATTTGACTCTGTTTGACCCTGACTTTAAGTTAACCTTTTCAAATTCATTTTCCAGATTAACACAAGGCAATTTACCCTTTGCCTTTGAAGTGGCCTCCTTTTGTTTCTGTCCAGATTCAGTAGATGAACATGATGTGTCTGGATCAGTAACAAGAGGAGTGGTCACCACATGATCCTTGATTGGGTTGTTGTTTACTGGTCTAGACTTGGTTTCATCAAGGTCTCAGGTGGTGGTGGAACCACTTTGTATCCTAATCCCTCCCCATTATTTCTTCTCTCACTAAGTGTGAACTATGTGTGAAGAACTAGTCCCACCTATGCAGTTTCTGTTTTAAGGAATTAACTTCTACTTCTAGAACTGCTTTTTGTTTCTTAGTGTCCTCTAGGGAGTTTAGATAGTACCTAATGTCATTTGATTGATTAAAGGCAACTACTTCGGTTCCCTAAGTTGCTTAGTCAATAGGTCTATCTTTTCTTATAACTATGCTCATTTTGTTTTAGAACTCTATTGGCCTCAGTGCATAGTTGTAAGTCCTTTACTAAGTTATCATTGTGATCTAATAACCTAGCAAATTTTTCATCAATGCTATTCCTAAATTTATCACAGTTAGAACAAGCATGATTATTAACATAATTGGTCAGTTGTACTTACTGTGTTGTTTTCAGAGGAGTTTAGCCATCAACGCAGCATCAGACGTCTCTGGTTCTGGTGATTCTGACTTTTCTGAATCTGACTTGGAAGTTTCCTCCTTGGTGTGCTAACTGACTCCAGCTGCAGTTGTTTCTTCATTGTGGACTTGCTATATCAACGCTATATCACCCTCACTCGCAGAATCATCATCTAGATCTTCAACATTGGCAATGTTGGATTCTGGGTTGACAAATCTGAAACTCCAGTCCTGTCCTTCATCACCATGAGCAGTCAAGGCTTTTGGGTCCTTGTTTGATGAAGTAGAACTAGAGGCTTGCTTGTCTTGGTGATAAAGGATGAGAACGGGTTCCCATTACCCTCTTCTTCGGTTTGACACATTCCCTCTTGAAGTGCCCTTTCTCTCCACATTTGAAGCAAGTCACCTTGCTCTTGTCAAAACCAAATGTGGTATCCTTAGTAGCAATCAAGTTCTGTCCAGTCTTCTTAACAAACTTTTTCGCCCTTCGGACAGCGCTAGCTAGGCCCACATTATCTATCCATCCTTTCCAGCTCCATTTCATCGACCTGCTCGTAGTTCTTCATCAGCCAAGTGACAATTTCCAATCTTCCCAGCTACAAGTCCATCTATGAATGAACTACTGCAGCTAGAAGATCCATATGCTCTCGTGCTACTTCTACAGTCACATTTCCGAGGTTCTCGGTCTTCAATTTGGTAGCACTTGCTTCTGATCCAATATAGTGGGTACATGATGACCCTGACGTGTCTGATCCAGAAGTAGAAGCATGTGAAGGACCTGACGAGCTAGACACAAATGCTGTCTGGAGAGGTGCTCCAGAAGTCTTAGATTGGGGCGTGGCATTGTATAAAGCTGGGTTTTGTGTATATGATGACTTCTGTGCTCTATACTTCATCCTTAGTGCTTCTTCACGCAGTCTAAGAATAAAGTCATTTATATCCAGCTTTATAAGTATACCATTCTGTCTAAGATTAGACACGAATGATGCCCACTTGTCAGGCAATCCATCAGCGAAGTTGCTTACTTTCTCTTCCATAGTAGTCTCCACTCCATGTGTATGCAACTCGCTCATCAAGTGGTAGAATCTGTCTATGACTTCATCTAACCCCTCGTTACCAATTGATGAGAAGTTATCGAATTCCTCTTTAACTCCTTTGCTTTGATTGCCTTTAACGATGCATTCCCATCATACCTTTTCTCTAGCTCATCCACAGTTTCTTGGACTGCTTGTTCTCTGAGTACTGGTGGAATATATCTTTGGGGATCGACTGAGTTATCATAGCATAAACTCTTTTCTCCATTATACTTTAATTTCTGAGCATCAGTCATCCCACTCAACGTTAGTTTCACTCTCCATCTGCTCCCACCGGTGTACTATACCCTACTTCGATAGCTTCCCATAGATTAGGATCTACTCCATTGAGGTAGATCTCAAAACGTTGCTTCCATCGAGGAAACTCATCTAAAGTCAAGAGCTTTGGTGGTTTATTGTGAATACCCACCTCACTCTCAAGCAGCAGCAGGTTCTGTATTCTCGAGTCCTTCCCCGCAGTAAAGGCTGACATCTGATCTTCCATAGTTACTAAACTTAGAGTCTAATCAAATCAACTTTAACTGGTGCGACTGAAGAATGCGAATGGTCCTCTCGTGCGTATGAAGTCTGCGATTGGTCAACCGTGGCGACTGAACAGGGCGAATAGTTCAGTCGTGCGAATGAATCTGGTGCGTTTGAACTATGCGAACGAAAGGGTTCAGTCGTGCGAATGAGGGTGCGACTAGGTCCAGTCGTGCGTATGAACGATGCGAATGAGTCTAGTCGTGCGAATGGGTCACTCGTGCGACTGAAGCTGCTGATTTGCGAAAATTCTAGGTTTGACGGGTTTCAGCCGTAAAAATTCGAAATTTTGCAAGTCCAAATCGTCTAAGTCCGTAGAAACTGAACTTTGATGAGCAGGGAACGTCCAAGATCACTTTTGATGCAAAAGATTGCGTTTTTCGTGCAAAAAACACAAACTTTTATGCAATCTTGATTGAATCAACACGAAATCAAGAGCCAAAGCTCTGATACCACTTGTTAGGACCTGGTATTTGAACGAAATACCGAGTGATTGCGTGTTAAACCAACTCAAATAGTGCGGAATCCTATTTGATTGGCGATCCAATCAGTGAGAACACACGATGAATCAATCAAGAATTGATTTCAACGTCAGAAATCGATCAAGAACCGATCTGATGTGTTCTATGAACTTGGAGAACGATTTGGGAGGCTTCTGGACGGCTAGGGTACGTCTGGAGTCGTAATGGGATGAATTCTTACGTTTTCCCACGAATTGGGTCTATTTATAGGTTAGTATTGTTCAATCGTGCGACTGGGCCATAAGTATGGTTCAGTCGTGCGATTGAACCATGCGGTTGATTCATCCGCACGACTGAGTGTTCAGTCGTGCGATTGAGTCAATCTTATGTTTCAATCATACGACTGATCCAGTCTCCTGGTTCAGTCGTGCGATTGAGTCAATCGTATGAAGTTATTCATGCATGTGGTCCATTCGCATGGGCCATTCGCATGAGAACTTCATTAAGTTAAGTTTGAATGTTCTATTTAATATAACTTAATGTGTACTCATTCAAACATTCATAAACCCAATTAATTCAATCACAACTCATTAATGAAATACTAAACATTACATGTAACAACCAATTCATATCATTTCATTAATCAATTACAATTACATCAAAAACAGACAGACAAGTTCATTACATTACAAATCCTGATCTAGGGACATACATGTATCAACATCTAATAATAATGATACTATTAAATTATAATAATAAAAGCAATAATAATAACAATGAGTAATAGCTATAAATAATAATCATAATAACAATAATAAAAAAATAATAACAAAACTAGTGATAACAATTATAATAATAATGATGATAATATTAATGGTAATAGTAATAATAAAATTATAACAATAATAATAAAAACTAAAAAATAAAAACTATTAATAATATTAACCTATAAGATTTATTAAATCTGAAACTATTTAAAACTTAAACTAAGCAAGTTAGGGGTTAATTTGTTAATCTTGAAACTTTAAAGGAAGTGTTTTGGCATAAAATAATAAGGGAAAGAAAGTGTTGGGACTATTTGTGTAAATATTTAAAACCCAACTCCCCCTTTTTCTCTTCCCCCGTAAATCCTACGACGAGCTCCGGCCATCTCCGGCCAATCGCCGGCGAGCCCAAAACCGCAACAGTTGCCCTCGAAACCGACTTGATTTAAAGCCAAATGACTCGGGAAGACGTTTCGAACTCGAACCCGTGATTAATTGCACCATTTCATTCGGAATTTAAGGGAATTGAACTGAAATCAATAACCCAATCGGTTCATAACCATTCAACGTTTACATTGTGATTGAATAAACAAATTAAACGATCAGAAACGTTCTAATAATCATTTCTAAACTAATTACGTCGTTTAATTCTTGTTAAACAATTGATTAAACAATCGATTGTAACCATTATAGCCAAATGAAACTGAAACTCGTTCGACCTTCTATCGTACAAATCGAACGTATATAATAGAGGGTAATTGTTCCCCTTGACCCCTTTCAACTCTCTGCAACCTCAAATCCTCTAAATCATCACTTAAACATCGTTTTCAAAGCCCAAGTTCTTCGCGAACGAGCCGAGACAAACTGGAGCTTAAACTCATCATTTGGATCGTAATCAGGTGAGTATAATACATCTTAATACTCGATTAAGCTTAGGGATCAAAAACCATAAGGTTAATCGAGTTGTAACACTCGAATCAATGTCCAATTTGAATCAATATAGAACTAGGGTTCATGCGATTTGGGGAGATTCAACGTTTGGTGTATGTAGGTTATTAAAACGAAGCTTTAAACGTGGCTGAGGCTTTGGTTCAAGTGGTAACATTGGTGACTTCTAAACAAGAGGTCCCCGGTTCGAACCCGGGGGACCTCCTGTTTTAATTTTAAGGCTTTTTAGCCTTTGTTTTAATTCAGGATTTTTTTCTAAAAATTTATAAAAATCAAGTTGTGAACTTGTTATTTTTTTAAGACACCCTATTATTTTCTGTTAAGTTATTTCATAAGATGACTTTACATTTTATTAAATATTATAGACAAACAATATAATTAGTTTATTTTTCTTATAAATTGGACCTTAAATATCGTTTAACTTATTAAATCATTACTTGTACAAATAATGTATTTTTTTATAAGTTAGACTTAAAATATTGTTTTGCTAAATTTTTTTTGTTCAAATAATTTATATAAAATATTTTTCATAATAAAATAGACTTTAAATATTGTTATAACTCATAAAATCATTATTTATTTAAATAATAAGCCTATATTATTGTATAAAATGAGGGTAATTTTAAAAGTTATACATGTTACTGAACTTTGTAACTAAGTTTTATTACAAATTGTTTTCTTACATTTTCTTTAAACTAAAATGCTTAACTTGTACATTTCTTTTCTTTTATTATTTAATGTAATTAATAAAATCTCTAAATACCAAATTCCATCCAAAACCCTAGTCCTCGTTGATTCGTTAAACTCATTGCAAATAAACTTTAATGTTGTGAATATATTTATATTTATGTGCCTTGTGAAGGTTTATGTTGGAACGACGATTATTATTTCTTATTAATCATCTACTATATATTTGTTATAGATATGAGTATTTCTATACCCCTTTTTCATATTTTCACACTTTGGGGTGAAACATGTTACCTTATAATCATTGCACTTGTAAACTCGTTTGATTCTTGTAAACTCTTGGCAATTCACTATTATGTTGTGGTTAGTTGATCTTTTTAATTACCATGTATTGACGATTATATGTGCAATCATTAACTATTGCTAGCCTGGCGACGTCATAGATCTATGGGCCTGACAAGCCTGCTTGGTTAATCCAAGTACACTTAGCTAATCGTGTAAACTTGTAAACGTGAGAACTTGTAAACTGTCAAGGTTTGATTGTGCATCTGTCTCACATCCCTAGTTACTTTGTTCACTAATTTCATAACATGAATTGCCACCTTTTATATACTTATGTATTGAAAACTATGAAAATCTCACCAACTTTATGTTGACCTTTTATTTTTAACATGTTTCAGAAAACGCGCAAGTTTGATTGCCATCTTTGAAGCTTATTTACACCTAGGAATGGACCTAGTTAAATAAATGGAAGGACATGAAATATTTCTTTTATGCATGTTAATTTCTTTATTTGAGACTTATGTTTGTAATGTTACCTTTGGAACTTATGAATAATATATTTGTTTATTAATAGCGTTATGTGGCTGTGAACGATCGTAACCCTCACATCTCGACGTTCCGCCATCAAGGTTGGGGTGTGACAGATTGGTATCAGAGCCTATAACTATAGGGATTTAGGTTATTAAAAATGGTGACCTAGACTATAGTTTATACATGAACCTTATAGAATCATATTTCTATCTTGTAGAAATATATTGTTTGCATGCTACATAATGCTATGCCATCTTATGTGCAATTTGATGCCTTAGCATAGGATTTCCTTGTAAGTGCCTAAATATTGTTACTTGTCTCCCCTAGACTTATTCTTGATTCTTTAACTCTCCCCGACGAATGAAACTTCTTAACCTTATTCTCGACCACACGTGGGTTCGTACGCTTTATAGCTTTGGTTTAAATCTTTAGACTTTATGTCTAATCTATACAAATCTCATCAAGGTTTTGATTCCATGAACCTAAGAAATATTGTGTGACACATAGACACCTGTATTCTGGATTTCCTGGCAAAAGGTCTTCGGGCTAAGGTAAGCATTTCGCATAAATCCTAAGGGACTAGTTACGCTTACCTGGGGATTTCTGGGATGAGTGATAAACTATGGTCAACATACACACTTTTTAAAGGCAAATGAGGCAATTTACCTTGACGTGTCAACGTTTCCAAATGGTAATGCATTACCAAATGGAACCATTCCATGTGCCTTACAACCTTTGACTTATTCTTGTTTAAAACTGCTATCCTTGTTATCCTTATTCTTGTAACTAACTCATTTTGTATATCCAGCATGTCTCGTCACCATGGAAAGCGTGGAAGTTCCGACCGTAAGCTAGCCGCCATGATTGCACGACAAATGGCTGTCGTCATCCCAACCATGGTCGCTGAACTCAATAGCACCTTAATGACCAATTCCAGCAACAATGGAAATGGTCAAGGAGAAAACAACAACAACCAAGGTGGAAAGAATCGCACATGCACTTTTAAACACTTCAACTCATGAAAAGCCACTAGTTTTAGTGGAAAAGAAGGAGCCACCGGACTTCTCGAGTGGTTTGAAAGTATGGAAAACACGTTTATCGTTAGCGAGTGCCCCGATGAGTTCAAGGGTCGCTATGCTGCAAGTGTCCTTCAACTACGGGCACTAACATGGTGGAATAGTGAGAAGAGAAACTGAGGGGCTGAAGTTGCTTTGGCATTGCCTTGGGAAGAATTTAAGGATATAATGATCCAAAAGTTCTGCCCGAGGAGCAAGTTACAAAAATTGGAGGAAGAATTCTGGAATCTCAAGCAAGATGGTCGAAATCATTTGGCTTATTCAACCCTGCATCACGAGTTGAGTATGCTTCTACCACACATAGTGGACACCGTGCCTCGCAACATTGAAAAATTTATCAAGGGGGTACCACCTCAAATCCAAGATGCTGTGGTGGGTAGTAGGCCCACAACTTTGGAAGAGGCAATTACTATCACCGCGCAGCTCACCGAGAATCATATTAGGGCTGGCACTATGTCGGTGAAGGGTGCCAAAACTGTTGCGAAGGTGACATCCGAGGCAACAAGGGAGGTAAGGGCCGAGTCATCCTCTCAAAACAAGAAGCGTAAGTTCACCCCGACACGCAACTACGCTGTGACAACACCAAATGTTCCTCAAAAACAAATGGTGGTTGCAAATCAAGCTCCCGTGGCTAGAGCTTATGCTGGGTCATACCCGATGTGTAATACGTGCAAGTACCACCACGCGAGTAACATTCCATGCCGAGTCTACTCGTTGTGTGGGAAGTATGGGCATTTGGTGGCTACTTGCCTTCGCGCGCCGAACAATACTACGATGCTTACCAACCGAACCTGCTATAACTGTGGCGAACCTGGACATATTCGTCCACAATACTACGATGCTTACCAACCGAACCTGCTATAACTGTGGCGAACCTGGACATATTCGTCCACAATATCCTCGCAATGCGGGAACCATGCCACCGCTCGTGGAAGGGCTTTCAACATCAACGCCAACCAAGCACAAGCCAACAACGATGTGGTGAATGGTACGTCGTTGAACTTCTTTTAATCGTTTCTTGTCCTGTAAAAATTCCTATCTGTGTTCATCATACCAATAATAGGTTGTTACCAAACAGGTATGTATCTTGTAAATAGTCATTATGCTTCCGTATTGTTTGATTCGGGTGCGGATAGGAGTTTCGTGGCTTTGGAGTTTGAGCCCATTCTTTCTAAACCACGTGCTAATCTAGAAAGACCCTTTACGGTCGAAGTCGCCGATGGAAAATCGTTCGTCATTGACGTCGTAATACGCGATTGTACCTTGAGCCTTAACGAACATGAGTTCTCCATCGACCTCATTCCTATGCAACTGGGAAGCTTTGATGTTATTATCGGCATGGATTGGCTAACCAAGCAACACGTGGAAATTCTATGCTTCGAGAAGTGCATTCGGATTCCTCTACCGTCGGGTGATACTTTGAAAGTCTTTGGGGAGAAATCATCCCAAGGACTCAAACTTATGTCCTGCATCAAAAGCCAAGGGTAAGGAACTGAAAGGTATTCCTGTCGTGCGAGATTTTCCTGAAGTGTTTCCCGAGGATCTTAAAGGGTTACCTCGCGTGCGAGAAGTTGAATTCAAGATTGACTTGATCCCTGGTGTGAACCCTGTGGCTAAATCACCTTATTGCCTTACACCGTCTGAAATGCAAGAACTAGCTAGTCAACTGCAAGAGTTGACCGATAAGGGTTTCATTCGTCCTAGTTCTTCACCATGGGGTGCACCTGTGCTGTTTGTGAAGAAGAAAGATGGTTCATTCCGTATGTGCATCGACTACCGGAAACTCAACAAGCTTACCATCAAGAACCGATATCCTCTTCCTCGAATCGATGATCTCTTCGATCAACTTCAAGGAGCAACCCAATTCTCAAAGATCGATCTACGTTCTAGGTATCATCAATTACATGTTCACGATGATGACATTCCAAAGACCGCTTTTCGTACTCGATATGGACATTACGAGTTCATGGTTATGCCTTTTGGCTTGACCAATGCACCTGCCGTGTTGATGGATCTCATGAATCGAGTATGTAAAATGTATTTGGATAAGTTTGTGATCGTGTTCATTGATGACATTCTTATTTATTCCAAGACAAAAATTGATCACGAGACGCACTTGCGACAAACTTTTAAAGGAGGAGCAATTATACGCCAAGTTTTCCAAGTGTGAGTTCTGGCTAGAAGAAGTTCAATTCTTAGGGAATGTGGTGAACAGCCAAGGAATTCACGTTGATCCTACTAAAATAGAAGCCGTGAAAAATTGGTGTGTTCCCACGACCCCAACCAAAGTCCGTTCTTTTCTGGGCTTTGCGGGATATTACCGTAGGTTCATAGCGAATTTTTCAAAGATTGTGTTCCCACTGAAACGCAAGCTGTGTAACGCTCCTATTCTCACACTCCCTGATGGAAACGACGACTTTACCGTATACTGTGATGCCTCTAATCAAGGTCTTGGTTGTGTTCTCATACAACGAGGCAAAGTCATAGCATACGGGTCGAGGCAATTGAAGGTTCATGAAGTGAAATACACAACTCACGATCTTGAACTTGGTGCTGTGGTTTTCGCTTTGAAGATCTGGCGACACTATCTTTACGGGACGCAATGCATAGTCTACACCAATTATAAGAGTCTCCAACACGTGTTCAACCAAAAGGATCTCAACATGAGACAAAGACGTTGGATTGAGTTGATTAGCGACTACGACTGTGACATTCGCTATCACCCTGGAAAGGTGAATGTTGTAGCCGACACGCTGAGTCGCAAGGTCCACAACAAGACTGTCTCGCTTCAAGAAATCCGAGATCGAAGGCAATGGTTTGATACATTAGGGGAATTTGATACCAAGATTCATGTGGATGTCAATGAGGCTACTATCATGCTTCAAAACATAAGGATTGATAATGATCTCGAGTTATGTATTCGCGAGGCTCAACAAGCGGCGTTAACCGACGAAGGGAAAGATGAAGATTTGGTGTTTAACGTTCGGTCACAACTGGAGACAAAACCGAACGGCATGTGGTACTTCTTGAATTGACTTTGGATCCCCAATCGTGATAACCTTCGACACTTCATCATGAACGAAGCTCATCAAACCCGATATTCCATTCATCCTGGCTCCGATAAAATGTACATGGACCTGCGTGGTCAATATTGGTGGCCTGGAATGAAGAAAGATATCGCGTCTTATGTTTCCAAGTGTCTCACATGTGCAAGAGTCAAAGCCGAGCACCAACAACCAAGTGGTTTACTTGAACAACCTAAAATCCCTATGTGGAAATGGGAACATATATCCATGGATTTCATAACCAAGTTACCTCGTACTCCTTGTGGTCATGATAGTATGTGGCTGATTGTTGACCGTTTGACCAAGACGGCACATTTCATACCTATACGAGACACATACAAAGTTTCAAGACTGGCTCGCATCTACATTGACGAAATTGTGAGTCGTCATGGCGTGCCGTTGCACATCATATCCGACCGAGATGCTCGTTTCACTTCGCACTTTTGGTCATCTATGCAAGAACTCTTGGGTACTCAATTGGATTTAAGTACGACTTACCATCCTCAAACTGATGGTCAAACCGAACGAACAATTCAAACCCTCGAGGATTTGCTACGACTATGTGTCCTTGACTTTGCTAGTGATTGGGATACGTATTTACCGCTCACGGAATTTTCGTATAACAATAGTTATCACTCAAGTATCAAGATGGCACCGTTCGAAGCACTATATGGTCGTAGATGCCGTTCACCGATCTGTTGGACCGACATTGGTGAGACTTTCGTCACTGGTCCTGAACTCATACAAGAATCGACTGATTAAGTCTCCACAATCCGCAAGAACCTTGAAATGGCAAGAAGTCGACAAAAGAGTTATGCCGATAAGCGCCGTAAGCCGTTGGAGTTCCAAGTTGGCGACATGGTTCTTCTTAAGGTTTCACCGTAGAAAGGTGTCGTTCGCTTTGGAAATAAGGGGAAACTGGCTTCAAAATTCGTAGGACCTTTCAAAGTCCTAAAATGGATTGGGAAAGTGGCTTATAGACTGGAACTACCTTTCGACCTTAGTGGAGTTCATCCTGTGTTCCATGTCTCAAATTTGAAAAAGTGTTTGGCCGACGAGAGTCTGCATGTTCCACTGGAAGACATTTAGATCGATGAGTCATTGCACTTTGTTGAGAAACCTGTTGAAATTATGGATCGCATTATGAAGAAGACTAGAACCACAACTACTCCAATTGTCAAGGTTCGTTGGGAGAATAAGTGTGGAGCCGAGTTCACTTGGGAGCGTGAGGACCATATGAAGGCAAAATATCCGCATTTGTTCGCTTAGTTCATTCTTAATTTCGGGACAAAATTCTCTTAAGTTGGGGAGACTGTAACATCTTGTATTTTTGCGTTAATTGAAAGTTAGCTTTGTTAAATTCTTGTAAGGGTCATTGTTGCCATATATGAAACTTATGGGTTGCTTATGTTCATTTATTGTTAGAAGGTTAATAGTTTAAATAATAATAGATAATGAAAATATTACTTCTAATAATAATGATAATATTAAATTTTAATAATAAAAAGCAATAATAATAACAATGAGTAATAGCTATAAATAATAATCATAATAACAATAATAATAAAAAATAATAACAAAACTAGTGACAACAATTATAATAATAATGATGATAATATTAATGGTAATAGTAATAATAAAATTATAATAATAATAATAAAACTAAAAAATAAAAACTATAAATAATATTAACCTATAAGAATTATTAATTTTGAAACTATTTAAAACTTAAACTAAGCAAGTTAAGGGGTTAATTTGTTAATCTTGAAACTTTAAAGGAAGTGTTTTGGCATAAAATAATAAGGGAAAGAAAGTGCTGGGACTATTTGTGTAAATATTTAAAACCTAACTCCCCCTTTTTCTCTTCCACCGTAAATCCGGCGACGAGCTCCGGCCATCTCCGGCCAATCGCCGGCGAGCCCAAAACCGCAACAGTTGCCCTCGAAACCGACTCGAATTAAAGCCAAACGACTCGGGAAGACGTTTCGAACTCGAACCCATGATTAATTGCACCATTTCATTCGGAATTTAAGAGAATTGAACTGAAATCAATAACCCAATCGGTTCATAACCGTTCAACGTTTACATTGTGATTGAATAAACATATTAAACAATCGGAAACGTTCTAATAATCATTTCTAAACTAAATAAGTCGTTTAATTCTAGTTAAACAATTGATTAAACAATCGATTGTAACAATTATAGCCAAATGAAACTGAAACTCGTTCGACCCTCTATCGTACAAATCGAACGTATATAAGAGAGGGCAATTGTTCCCCTTGACCCCTTTCAACTCTCTGCAACCTCAATTCCTCTAAATCATCACTTAAACATCGTTTTCAAAGCCCAAGTTCTTCGCGAACGAGCCGAGACAAACTCGAGCTTAAACTCATCATTTTGATCGTAATCAGGTGAGTATAATACATATTAGTACTCGATTAAGCTTAGGGATCAAAAGCCCTAAGGTTAATCGAGTTGTAACACTCGAATCAATGTCCAATTTGAATCAATATAGAACTAGGGTTCATGCGATTTGGGGGGATTCATCGTTTGGTGTATTTAGATTATTAAAACGAAACTTTAAACGCGGTTGAGGCTTTGGTTCAAGTGGTAACATTGGTGACTTCTAAACAAGAGGTCCCCGGTTCGAACCCAGGGGACCTCCTTTTTTAATTTTAAGGCTTTTTAGCCTTTGTTTTAATTCAGGATTTTTTTTCTAAAAACTTATAAAAATCAAGTTGTGAACTTGTTAGTTTTTTAAGATACCCTACTATTTTCTGTTAAGTTATTTCATAAGATGACTTTACATTTTATTAAATATTATAGACTAACAATATAGTTAGTTTTTTTTCTTATAAATTGGACCTTAAATATGGTTTAACTTATTGAACATTACTTGTACAAATAATGTATTTTATTATAAGTTAGACTTAAAATATTGTTTTGCTAAATTATTTTTGGTTCAAATAATTTATATAAAATATTTTTCATAATAAAATAGACTTTAAAATTGTTGTAACTCATTAAATCATTATTTACTTAAATAATAAGCATATATTATTTTATAAAATGAGGGTAATTTTAAAAGTTATACATGTTACTGAACTTTGTAACTAAGTTTTATTACAAATGGTTTCCTTACATTTTTTTTAAACTAAAATGCTTAACTTGTATATTTCTTTTCTTTTATTATTTAATGTAATTAATAAAATCTCTAAAGACCAAATTCCATCCAAAACCCTAGTCCTCGTTGATTCGTTAAACTCAATGCAAATAAACTTTAATCTTGTGAATATATTTACATTTAGGTGCCCTGTGAAGGTTTACGTTGGAACGACGATTATTATTTCTTATTAATCATCTACTATATATTTGTTATACATGTGAGTATTTCTATACCCCTTTTTCATATTTTCACACTTTGGGGTGAAACATGTTACCTTATAATCATTGCACTTGTAAACTCGTTTTATTCTTGTAAACTCTTGGCAATTCACTATTATGTTGTGGTTAGTTGATCTTTGTAATTACCATGTATTGACGATTATATGTGCAATCATTAACTATTGCTAGCCTGGCGACGTCATAGATCTATGGGACTGACAAGTCTGCTTGGTTAATCCAAGTACACTTAGCTAATCGTATAAACTTGTAAACGTGAGAACTTGTAAACTGTCAAGGTTTGATTGTGCATCCATCTTACATCCCTAGTTACTTTGTTCACTAATTTCATAACATGAATTGCCACCTTTTATATACTTATGTATTGAAAACTATAGAAATCTCACCAACTTTATGTTGACCATTTATTTTTAATATGTTTCAGGAAACGCGCAAGTTTGATTGCCGTCTTTGAAGCTTATTCACCCCTAGGAATGGACCTAGTTAAATAAATGGAAGGACATGAAATATTTCTTTTATGCATGTTAATTTCTTTATTTGAGACATATGTTTGTAATGTTACCTTTGGAACTTATGAATAATATATTTGAGTTTATTAATAGCGTTATGTGGCTGTGAACGATCTTAACCCTCACATCTCGATGTTTCCGCCGTCTAGGTTGGGGTGGGACATGAAGTTTTTGCATCAGTTGCAAGAATTGAAGCCATAAGAGTATTCCTAGCCTATGCATCATATAAGAAGTTCACTGTCTATCAAATGGATGTCAAATGTGCCTTCTTATATGCAAAAATTGATGAAGAAGTCTATGTAGCTCAACCTCCTGGTTTTGAAGACCCTCATTACCCACACAGGGTATACAAGTTTGACAAAGCTTTGTATGGTCTTCATCAAGCACCAAGAAAGTGGTATGAAACAATATCATCTTTCTTGCTCAAGCATGGATATAAAAGGGGAACTATTGATCAGACTCTCTTTCTCAAACAAAACATCAAGATCTCTTGGTTGTTCAAATTTATGTTGTTGACTTTATATTTGGATCAACTAACAAGAGATTATATGTAAGCTTTGAAGAGTTGATGAAATCTGAGTTTCAGATGAGTTCAATGGGAGAATTAACTTTCTTTCTGGGTCTACAAGTTCATCAGAAGACAGATGGGATTTTCATCAATCAAGAGAAGTACATACATCAAATATTAAAGAAGTACAACCTTGCTGATACATCTTCATGCAAAACACCTGCCTCAACAATTGATAAGATTGTACTTTATCCTACAGGAAAATCTATTGATCAAAGATTGTATAGATCAATGATAGGATCTCTTATTTATTTAACTGCCAGTAGACCTGACATTATGTTTGTTGTGTGTGTTTGTGCTAGGTATCAATCAGATCCAAAAGAGTCTCAGCTGAATGCTGTAAAGAGAATTTGCAGATATCTCATAGGGAAACCAACCCTTGGACTTTGGTATCCCAAGGATGATGACTTCACTTTCTACTCATATTCAGATAGTGTCTTTGAAGGACGCAACAACAACAGAATATCCACAACTGTTGGATGCCAATTCTTAGGACCAAGACTTGTTTCATGACAGTGCAAAAAGCAAATAAATGTATCTGTATCCACATCTGAGGCTGAGTACGTAGCTGCTTCAGCTGGTTGCTCTCAAGTCCTTTGGTTGCAAAACCAATTGCTTGATTATGGTTACAATTTCCTTCAAACTCCAATTTACATTGACAATTCAGCTGCTATGTTTATAACTGCTAATCCAGTGCAACATAGTAAAACAAAGCATATTGAAATAAGATACCATTTTCTGAGAGATTGCTTAGAAAAATGTTTGATCAAGTTAGTCAAAGTGGATACAACAAATCAGCTTGCTGATTTATTCATTAAAGCCTTTGATTCAGTTAGATTTAATTTTTTAATTAAGTCTCTAGGTATGATTAACTTAGATTAATCATTTTGAACAAAGAAAAACATGTGTCTGTCCTTGTAAATATAATAATAAAAAAATAATACAAAAATATTGTCTTTCATTATTGTATCTTTTGATTTTGCATGACATATGATGGAAAATGATAGTACACTATTCCTTTGCTTACTTCCTGAGTTCATATATATCATTAAAATCTGATCAAAGTTTCTTGATATGTGAGTAGGTTCATCTTGAGTGGAAACTACACTAAGTGCATGCCAAACATAATGAAAAGGTGACTGTCTGTGGGAAACTCCATTTTGAGGATCAAGCAAGTGAGTCTTATTCTGATGTGACCAAATCACACATCTAAGCACACTATGTACCAACACTTTATAATATCTATCTTTGCAAATCATATTCCCTCTGTTTTGTGTAAACAAAGACCTGGGTTTATGATCACCATGGTATACATTTGTAACCATCTGATGAAAAGATCATGATCCTCATCATCCCTCTATTTTGTGTGAACAAAGACCTGGGTTAAAGGCACCTCTGTTTTACGGAAGTAAAGACCTGATGACCTGATGATGATCATATTTAAGCTCTCAAAAGAATCCTCTGTGATCAACTCTATATTAAATTCAAAGCTATTACATCAATGCATTAATGAGATGTCAAATGCATCTCAAGATAGAACTTATAACTTAAAGTACATAGTTTCTAAGTGTGAAAAAGTGATGATTTGACTCACAAAAGGAGGACAATCTCTAAGTGATTTGAATGTGGAGCCCATAACTGTTACTCACTAATAAACATGAAAACATGATAAACAACATGCCTAGTTGACACAATACTCCTGTGTGAATTTAAGTGGACAAACATCCTTGCAATCAGAACTAAAATCAGGTATCTTTTAATCAAACAAATTAATCAGGAAGATGCTTAGTGTTATAGTATGATCCCATTCTATGTGTATATATGCTTGTACATAGTACTCAATTCAATTTTGTTTCTTTCTTTTTTGGTATGTTTGGTCAGACATGTGCCTTTCATGATATTCTTCTTATAAATTTATGATAAATGCCTACATTCATCATTGATAAAAAATTTAGGGGGAGTAGATTCATGAAAATAAGTTAACAAACAAAATTGTCAAATGAATTGTCAATATGAAGGAATTGGAACCAGGAGCACTAACTTGGCTTTTGGATACATGATGTTTTTAAATTTATAAATCTTCTTAATGCACAAATTGTCATGAAAACGAAGTCAACAAGGTCCAATAGAAATAAATGGTTCTATCAGTTGATTAGGACCATACAATAAAATAAGTTTCAATCTGTGCATTTCAAGCATCAGCAGAAGCTACAATGCATTTCAAACATCAGCAGAAGCTACAGTGCGAAACTTAAGGGGGAGTAAAATATGCCTATCCGTAGATTGGTAACCTACGGATGAGTTAATATTTAACAAGTATAATTCATTTCCATAGATTGGTAACCTATGGAAAATCAAGTTATACTTTAATTCAATTTTAAATTTCAGTTTTAAGTTAGGCATCCGCAGATGTCCTACGGATGAATTGAAATCTGCGGAACACAAATTCCACGGAAGTGTAATAAAAAATGGGACCCACTTCAGTAAATAAATGAAATTAATGTGTCCGAGTGTTCTTAAATGATGTTTTTGACTTAAAAATTCATTATTCACTTTTTCAGAACACTTTTTCACACCTAGAAAAAAGCACTTAACAAACCTTTTCCCCCTTTCACAAACATTCAAAACTACCGAATTAAAACATCAAACAAACACATAATCTTGATATCAGATCATTGTTTTGAATGTAAAACATGTCATAATCATCAATAATGAACTGTTTGATTCTTGATAATCATTAAAACTGTTCGTATTCATATGTCTGTAATGTTGATTCTAATCTATTCTTCTTAACTCCCATGAACAGATGGCTAATAGATTTGCAAGAGAGCATAATGTGTGTGCATTTCTCAATACTGATGACCCTGTATCGGAAGGGTGTCGGGACATCATCAGATATCTGTGACGATCCAGGCTATTCCATGCTCTAACAGAAGAGCCTGTGATTCATCAATCACATATAGTTGATTTCTGGAACTCCGCACAAATAGAAGAAGATGGAGAATCTAAAGTTATCGTGGCGGAAGTGAAGAATCAAAGACTGAGGATGGATGAACAGACCATTAGGAGCGTGCTAGAGTTGGGAGAACAAGAAGCTGGTCACCCTGATGTGTTCGAGAATGAATACATAGAGAAAATATTCTATCTGATGGGATATGATGGTGATTTTGAAAAAGGAAAGATAAAGAAAGGAAGATTATGCAAGCCGTACAGATTCCTATGTCACACGTACCTAAAGTGCATCTCCAACAGGAAGTCTAGGCTTGACAGATTCTCTAGACACATTTTATCTGGGATTATTGGCATCTTTGAGGGAAGGACATACAACTACTCCAAGTACATTTTCAATTGTCTATGTGACCAAATCAGAGTGCAAAAGGCTGACAAAATGTATATGTTTCCAAGGTTCTTGCAATTAATCATCAATGCTGATCTACCTGGCATAGCTAGAGATGGTGATGTGTTTGTTCTGGCATATCTGGGGAGATCTGTACTGAATAAGATCAGTGGGAAGTATGAAGGAGGAGATATGCTCATGTTTGCACATGTGGCTGATCCTATTGAGAACATACCTCAAGAATTGGTATGGGAAGAACAACAAGGGAGTGCACCTACTAACACTGAGAAAATATCACCTTCACCCCATCCATCACCCATTCACCAACATCATCAATCTCCACAACCTTAATCTCCCTAACCACAATCACCAGCCAGTCAAAACACCCAACCGATTTCTCCAATTCACCCACCATCACCAAATCAACTCCAAATACAACTTTTCCAACAACCTCCAACTCCTGAAAATCAATCCACTGAGAGTATTTACACCGGGGAGACAGAGTTAACTTCACAAGCAAGTACAGTTCAACTATCACTAACCAAAACTAATCCCCTGTCTGATACTGAACCTGTCTCACCAGTCATTGATCTTCAACAACATCAACAATAACATGAAGAGCAGGCAAATCAAGCTGCTGAGTCAAGCTCAAGCTCAGTCAGTGTAGCACATGATGAAGTAAATGATGATGAGTTGGCTGCTGAAAATCAAGAAGGGGAAGAAGAAGCCAACTATGTTGATGTAATTTGCTTATCATGAAGATGATCTAAGTGAAGATGACATCCCTGTTAGCAAAAGCTATTTGGTAACTGAATACAACAATCTTGTTATCAAGTCAAACAATAGAAAGAAAAGAATTCAAGAGTTGAAGGGACTGATAAAGGAAAAGGAAGATCAGCTGATAAAGCAAGAATCTAGTCTGAAAAGATCAAGAGAAAACATACAAGAAAACAATGAAGTCATTGATGCTCTGTATTAGCTTGTCAAAGAACAAAAAGATTCAATTGCACATGAGAAGGCTGAAAGAGAAAAGCTTGTGTTGGAGAGCAACAAAGCTAACAAGACTCTACAAGAACAATTTGCTCAGCTAAAAAGAAAGGATGAGGAGATTGAAAGTCTAAAAAAGAATATAAGGGACATTGAAACTAATGCTCATGCAACAAAACAAACAAATGAACCAGTTGAGACTTCAAAGCAAGTAATTCAATACCCAAGAAAGAGGAGATAATTGGGGCTCATAAAGAAAGAAGTGATTGATGTTGAAGAATCACCCAAAAGGGCAAAACTCACATCACCTGAACACACTCCTTCAGTGGATGTTTCCACATTGAAATCAATAACTCATGCTGAAGCTGATAGTGATGCTGAATGGAAAGAACTAACTAAAGATAAGCCTCACAAAGAACAAGAAGAATCAAAGGCTGATGATCTACTTACAACAAAAGACATATTGGAAGAAAGGGCTGAGTCAGCTTTGTTCATGACCCTTATCAACCATGGGTTTCCATACGACTTGGCTAAGAGGATGAATCTGACTGAAATGAAGGATCTTGTAAGGATTCCTATAAGTCTGATGCAGCCAAAACATCCAAAGTCTCTCTGCATGCATGCACTGAAGAACATAAGTAGAAATGCTTCGGAAGTTTTACACCTTGCACTAGAAATATTCTAAGTGTAAAATCTTTCAAAGCCAAGACCTGTTGGGTTTTGTCACATGTAAAACACTACGTTTAACCATTTAAACTTGAAAACGCAGCAGATATATGGTTTAAAGATATGGTTAGTAATCTGAAAATTTTTGCCATATTAAACCATCAACAAAACCCAAGAATGAGGATCCAAATATATATGAAATAGTATGCTATCAAACAAGACATAACAACCATAGGGTGTTAAAGATACAACCTTTTGTACTAAAGTTGTAGATGTAAGAGATGAATATGGAGATGTTGTTGAATGTCCAGCCCTCAAGAGAGAGAGCCTCAAGTTGTGATACCCACAAGCATTTCCAAACACCTAGCTTGTTAGGAAGCTCAACACCAAAACTCTACAAAAGTACTATTAAAGAAAAACGAATTTTTCAGCCTAGTTTTGGAGCTTCAAATCCGATATTCTGCAATGTCTTGAGAGAATTCTTGCTCTTTGTTGTGAGAGAGAAAAGTGTGAATGATGGATGAGTGTTGGAGAGGGGAAAGTATTGCAGACCAAGACTAAATGGCTGGTCCCAAAAGGCCCTTTGGGCTGCCGAAAATCACCCATGCAAATGGGTTTTCCCCCTCATTTTAATTTCAAAATAAGTTACACTCTTAACCCTTAATTTTATAAAATTAAAACCTCTTTTAATTTTATAACAATAACACACTTTTATTTATCATTATTTAACCAACTTAAATAATGAAACAAATAATTTCTCATGAACAAATTATCCACATAATGTTGTTCTTTTACAAAAAGCAACGTTTAATTTAGAAAAACCCATTTTCTAAATTGGTGTCGGTATTTATTTGTTTGATCTTATCAACAAATAAATATTAATTGGTGTTTGTATAGCTTGTTATTGGGTATGAGCCGACTTGGATCATGACGTACTAACCACATCAATCTTGTATGTGTCTTGGGCATATGAGGTCCAACAATCTCCCAATTGCACAAGATTCATAGAAGATTGATGCAAGCAGTAAATACCGCCTAACAACGGTTTACTACCCTTAATACGTATAACTAAGTGCCATTCAATAACATCATCTCCTTCAAGTACCATACTTGAAATGTTTTAGGTGAATCAATCATCTATCCTTTTGTCGCAGATGTCATGTTAAATCCTAGAGACACAGAGTGATCATACTCCATTGATTTAACTTTATCAGTCCTTAGACATCTTACTCTCAACGAATAAGAGGAACAAATCCCATCTTGACAACATACGTCTCTTACAATTACCTTATATCATACCTGAACTCAGACTTATGTACTGCCATGTTTCTGAACAGCAAAGAGCTAAGTCAAAGTATAATATTCGGTAAATATCAAGACCCAATATGTATCTCAAGTCAGAGGATACCAAATGATGTTCGCCTTTACTCAAAATTACTTATGATCAATCAGGAAGATTCCATGTAGTAATATTTGAGGTGCAGGTCAGTCCAATATTTGCATCCCACAAATATCTATGAACTTTGGCAACAACCTTTTGCTCTATATTCATCCATATGAATATCTACCAATCCAAGTTCATAATAGCATTACCTTCATACTTGTTCCCACAAGCATGAACAACTACGGACATTCTGAGTAAATAATTTACTCATGGATTTTAAACATGCAAAATAGGAATATTTGTTGAATTATTATAACCGAATAATTTATTCAAGTAATAAAGGGTTACAATATCTCATTACAGAAATTAAAGATCAAATCCAGTCACTAGAATATTGAAGCCCCATAGCACAAGCATGACTTTCATGCTTTGCCTTTTCAAGAAGCTTTGTGAGTGGATCCGCAATGTTTTGATCCGTGTGAACTTTGCGAATACATATCTTCCCCTTTTCAACTTCATCCCTTATGTAGTTGAATCTTCGTTCAATGTGCCTAGTCTTCTGATGTGCACGGGGTTCCTTGATTTGAGCAATCGCACTCTCATTATCACAAAGAATTTCTAGGGGGTCCTGAATGGAAGGGACCACCCCTAGATCGGCAATGAACTTCTTTAACCATGCAGCTTCCTGAGCTGCTAATGAAGCGGCAATGTATTCTGACTCTGTAGTTGATAATGCCACCACATCTTGCTTAGAGCTCTTCCAAGAGATTGCTCCTCCATTCAAGATGAAAATGTACCCCGATTGTGATCGTGAATCATCCCGATCAGTTTGGAAACTCGCATCCGTGTAACCTTTTACTACGAGCTCTTCCTCATCAGATCCATAGATTAGGAACATATCTTTGGTCCTCCTTAGGTACTTAAGTATGTTCTTAACAGCCATCCAATGACTGCTTCCAGGATTTTGTTGGTATCGGCTTGTAATGCTCAAAGCGCATGACACGTCCGGTCTAATGCATATCATTGCATACATGATGGATCCTATAGCAGACGCATACGGGATTCCCTTCATTTTGTCTTGCTCATCCTTTGAGCTTGGACATTGAGTCTTACTCAATATCGTTCCTCTTTGAATAGGTACGGTACCTTTCTTAGAGTTTTCCATCTTGAACCTTTTCAAGATCTTATCAATGTATGCACTTTGATTCAAACCTATCAACCGCCTTGATCTATCCCTATAGATCTTTATTCCTAAAATATAGGCGGCTTCACCAAGATCCTTAATGGAGAAACAGCTTCCAAGCCAGGCTTTCACACCTTCCATGGTTGGAATGTCATTTCCAAATAGTAGGATGTCATCGACATACAATACTAAAAAATGGTGATGCTCACACTAGTCTTCTTATATACACATGCTTCATCAGCGTTTTTGATGAACCCAAATTTGGTTATCTCTTCATCAAAACGGTGATTCCAACTTCTTGATGCTTGCTTTAATCCATAGATTTATTTCTTTAACTTGCATACTTTGTTAGGATGTTTTGAGTTGACAAAACCTTCAGGCTGAACCATATAGACATCTTCCTCAAGATATCCATTTAGAAAAGCGGTTTTGACATCCATTTGCAAATCTCATAATCATAATGAGCAGCTATGGCAAATAATATCCTAATAGACTTTAGCATTGCAACTGGTGAGAAGGTCTCATCATAATCAACCCCTTGAGTTTGAGTAAAACCTTTTGCTACAAGTCTAGCTTTATAAGTATCCAAGTTTCCATGCATATCGGTTTTCTTCTTGAAAACCCACTTACTTCCAACTATCTTGGAGTTAAGAGGTGGTTCAACCAAGTCCCACATTTGGTTGTCATACATGGATTGCATCTCAACGTTCATGGCTTCAATAGGTGGTTGGTTCATCAGAATCTACCACATCGCATCCATCTACGAAAAATCCATATCTTTCAGATGGATTACTAATTCTACCAGATCTGCGAACGTTCTGTGTATATTGATCAACCACTTGATCATTCTCAATATCCTCATGATGAGTGCTAGTGTCAACCAAACGTGTATCGATTTGTGGTTCTTGATCCTCCTCAAGATCCACAGTTCTACTTCTAGTTCCTTCCGTAAGGAACTTAGCTTCTAAGAACTCAGCCTTCTTGGCAACAAACTCCTTTTGTTCCAATGGATCACAGAAATAATATCCCATAGAATCTCTAGGATATCCAATGAAGATACACTTAGTGGAACGACTTTCTAGCTTGTTTGAGGTGGGAGTCTTAACATAAGCCTCACAACCCCATACCTTTAAATATGACAGTGATGGAACCCTTCCATGCCATATTTCAAAAGGTGTCGTTTCCACTTTCTTGGTTGGGGCCATATTCAAAATACGGGCCGCAGAGAGCAAAGCGAAACCCCAAAAGGATAGAGGCAGTGAGCTTCTAGCCATCATAGATCAAACCATATCTAATAGAGTTCGATTTCTCCTCTCGGACATGCCATTATGTTGTGGCGTTCCAGGTGGAGATAGTTGTGAGACAATACCACAACTTCTAAGATGATCTATGAAAGCATCACTTAGGTATTCACCTCCTCTATCGGTGCGAAGAATTTTTATTTTCTTGTTGAGTTGATTTTCTACTTCATTTTGAAAGATTTTGAACATTTCAAAAGCTTCATCTTTGTGTCTTAACAAGTACACATAACCATATCGACTATAGTCATCGGTAAAGGTAATGAAGTATCTTTCATGGTACCTAGTCATTGGTTTAAAAGGACCACATACATCCGAATGTATGATGCCTAATAAATCTTTTGCCCTTTCAGATTTGCCACTAAAAGGTGCCTTAGTCATTTTACCTTGTAAACAAGATTCACATACATCGAATGAATCATATTCATTTGCTTTTAAAAGACCGTTCTTTTAAAGTGTTTGTATGCGCTTCTTGTTTATATGACGGCAATGCCAAAGATAGGTATAACTCAAATCCAATTTGAGTTTCTTAGTTGTGGTTTGGTACAATGAGCTATCATATAATGTGTTTTCATGAACCAATTCATAAATACCATTAACATGAACAACTTTAAAATAAAATGTGCCATTTAAAGAAACGTGAATTTCATTCTCAACAAATGACAAAACATAACCATATTGTCTTAATTGGGCAACAGATCTAATACTTCTAGTCAAACTAGGAGCATACAAAATATTGTTCAAAATTTCTTCCAAACCATTTGGAAGCTTCAAGATGTAGTCCCCTCGGACTTCAACTTGAACCTTTGCCCCATTCCCCATCTAGAGGCTTACATCTCCTTTCTTGAAGTCTTTACTTCTTTTGAACCCCTGCAATAAGTTGCAAATATGAGTTCCACATCTGGTATCCAATACCCATGTGTTAGAGGATATTAAATTTAGACCAATATGGATCATGAAAATTGTACCTAAGGTTTTCCCGGCATCCCTCTTTGCTTGCAACTCTTTGAGATGGACTGGGCAATTTCTTGCCCAATGTCCAATCTCCCCACACTTAAAGCATGGGTCATTTGAAGCAACCTTTTGCTTCTTCTCCGCTGGTTTTGGTGGTGGCGCTCTTACCACTCCCTTTCCCTTTCCCTTAATGTGCCATTTACCCTTGGCAACACTTGCCTTGGGTGCGGGGTGAGGCCTCTTCTTGTTCCCACCTTCATTAATGGTGAGAACGGGTAAAACCTTTTTACCCTTGGCCGCCTCGGCAGTTTTGAGCATAGAGTGAAGCTCACTTATGTTCTTGTCCCACCCGTTCATGTTATAGTTCATGACAAAGTTGTCAAACCTTTTTGACAAAGAGTTGAGGATCAAATCCGTAGCCAACTCTTTCGAGACGGGACAATTCAGCCTTTCGAGGCGGTCAATGTGGCTTTTCATCTTAAGTACATAAGATGAAACAGATTGGGTGTCATCCATACGACACGCATGGAGTGCTCGAACCATTTCGAAGCGCTCAACCCGTGCTTGTTGTTGGAACGTTTCCTTCAACTGGGCTATCATGTCGTATGCTCCATGATGTTCATACTCCTTTTGGAGATCTGGAGTCATACTTGCCAACATAAGGCAAGACACTTGGACTGAGTCCTCAGTGTATTTCACCCAATTATTAAAGGCCTCCTCATCATCCTTACTAGGTTGATCGGGAATCGGATCGTCTAATATGTATGATCGTTTCTCTTGCTTGAGAACAATTCTCAAGTTTCAAAACCAATCAATAAAGTTGTTATGGTTTAGACGCTCCTTTTGGAGAATGGTTCTTAGTGATAGTGAGTGAGCGGTCGGGATTTCATTGTTATCATTATTGTTGGTGGCCATCTACAAAATATAACAAAGTTCAATTTTAGTAATTTTGATATTGTTCATATTTTAATAATTAAAACCCCTTTTAAGTGTCTTACATAATTTTAAATCTAGAATCCAACGTTACATTTAAATAGTGGTTAGGTGACCTTTATCCCATTATTTAAATTAACAAGGTAGTCAACTTCTTGACAATTGCAACCCTTTGCAACTTCTAGGGTATGGGATCGACTTTAAAACATCATATGTATAGTCGGCATGTTAATCCCATCAACACCTTTGTAAACCATATTGTAGGTGATCCATTTAACATGGTTTGCAAATCAAGTTACCCTACTTGCACACACATGTGAGTTTTCCAACATAAGTGGTTAGGTGACCTTTATCCCACAAATATGGTATCCCCACCTCAAATCACAAGTTCCCTCAAAATGGTTAGGTGACCTTTATCCCATTAAGAGTTTCCAAATGACTCAAGTGTTGTGCAAAAGGATGGTGTTAAACTTGTTTATAAAAGAAATTTATAGTTCTCATAATCTTAGTTTAGAAAACTCTATGTACCTTATATTTGCATGCTTTCAAATACAAGGTACCCTATGGTTCACTTTTAATAAAACCTCTTTTATTAAAACCATTAATCCTTTTAATAACCTTTTATTAACCACTTAATGATAAAGAACCATCAAATTTTCAGCTTGTTATGTTTGTTAATGAGTTTGTTATGCATATCCAAATATCAACCAAACAATCAAACACAAACATCCAAACAAGAATAAACATACAAACATGGGTGCATAACCATAGCCACTAAGTTGACCACACTTGTTTGCCATCACAAGTGTTGTCATAAGGTCTTTCCTAAGGGTGAAGATGACACATCAAAATTGTCCATGAACTCCCACTTGAATCCACATCCAAATGCTTCAAGTGTCCATGTCTTTTGTGTCCTTCTTTGAGTCTTCATCTTGTGCATCTTCTTTTACAAAAATCATATCCTAATACAATTTTTCTAATAAAAGAAATGCACCTAATCTATTTATTACATAACCAAATGAATAAATAAATTACAACCCAAAATACAAAGCACAGATTACAACCCTTTCAAGAAACAAACCAACATGACATACAACAATCAACCAAAACCAAACACATGAGGCCAAGGCTATGTTATGCACCATAATATGAACACATTCAACATCCAAGAACAACAAAGAATCCCTTATTTTAGCCCTAAAGTTTCAGCCAACATAAACTAAAACTTTAAGGTTGTCCAGACAATATAATCAACCATTTGATGTAAATCTTTCAAGGTTTACACTAAAGCATGCAAGATTAAACCTTGAAACATAAGGGATTCAAACACCCACAACAAAAACAGCCCCTAATGGGTTGAAAAAGGTCACGAAAACTAATTTTTCAAGACCTTTTGAAGCACATATTCCATATAACCAGCTCTAGATGCCAGTGTTGGGTTTTGTCACATGTAAAACACTAAGTTTAACCATTTAAACTTGAAAAGCAGCGGATATATGGTTTAAAGATATGGTTAGTAATCTGAAATTTTTTGCCATATTAAACCATCAACAAAACCCAAGAATGAGGATCCAAATATATATGAAATAGTATGCTATCAAACAAGACATAACAACCATAGGGTGTTAAAGATACAACCTTTTGTACTAAAGTTGTAGATGTAAGAGATGAATATGGAGATGTTGTTGAATGTCCAGCCCTCAAGAGAGAGAGCCTCAAGTTATGATACCCAAAAGCTTTTCCAAACACCTAGCTTGTTAGGAAGCTCAACACCAAAACTCTACAAAAGTACTATCAAAGAAAAACGAATTTTTCAGCCTAGTTTTGGAGCTTCAAATCCAAAATTCTGCAATGTCTTGAGAGAGTTCTTGCTCTTTGTTGTGAGAGAGAAAAGTGTGAATGATGGATGAGTGTTGGAGAGGGGAAAGTATTGCAAAGACCAAGACTAAATGGCTGGTCCCCAAAGGCCCTTTGGGCTGCCGAAAATCACCCATGCAAATGGGTTTTCCCCCTCAAATTCATTTCAAAATAAGTTACACTCTTAACCCTTAATTTTATAAAATTAAAACCTCTTTTAATTTTATAACAATAACACACTTTTATTTATCATTATTTAACCAACTTAAATAATAAAACAAATAATTTCTCATGAACAAATTATCCACATAATGTTGTTCTTTTACAAAAATCAACGTTTAATTTAGAAAAACCCATTTTCTAAATTGGTGTCGGTATTTATTTGTTTGATCCTATCAACAAATAAATATTAATTGGTGTTTGTATAGCTTGTTATTGGGTATGACCCGACTTGGATCATGACGTACTAACCACATCAATCTTGTATGTGTCTTGGGCATATGAGGTCCAACAAGACCAACATCTTCCGAAGCCAAAAGTGAAGTCTTCCGAAGCTTCAGAGACAAAGTCTTCCGAAGCCAAAGAGTGAAGACAGATTTCTTCCGAAGACTTTTAGAGACATGCTTTTATCTAATGTACTTTACCATAAAGCTGGACCACCTTTCTGCTCAACTCTGTATAGTCACCAACTTACATGAGTTGGTGAAAAGGTCCATGCTTTTGGTAACTGTACATTGAGGTCTTGAGTCTGTGCTTTCTACTTTATGTACTTTTATCCTTTTTGTAATATATTAGGATGTGAGCTATGGCACGTCATAGTCACTAGTCAAAAGGCAATCTGCCTTTTGTCTCTACATTTGATTTTGTAGTTGTCTAGTCTTATGTATCCAGCTGGCCTTCAAAGTATGGCCGGATGTAGGATGTAGTATATGTATCTCAAGCACTTGTAACTTTCTAAGTATGCTTTGTAACATTTTTAATAGAACTTGGAGAAGCAATATACATCATTCTTGAAAACCAAATACTTGTGTTGTTTGCCATCTTGTTCTGTCTCATTCTTACTTGTGTTCTTATCATATTTTACTAAAAGTTAACCAGTTCCCTATTTGATCTATTAAGTGTTCTAAGTAGCTCTCCTTATTGTGTTGTTGTGTTGTAAGTGCATACCCTTCAATGGTCCTACATTTGGTACGAAAGCATGGCCAGGCCACATCTTGATTATAAGATCTCACCATCTGTCCTATCCCTCACACCCACACACTACTTAACAACTCTCACTGGCAGCTATAACCAAAGCTGATATGGAAACTAGAACTATGACAAAGTCTCCACTGATCACTCCTGAAGACTTTGATACTTGGTGTCAAAAATTGGAAGGCTTCATCAAGTCTCAAGACTCCAGGATGTGGGACTCTGTTGTTGAAGGACCTTACATACCAAGCACCACTTCTGCTACTGGTGGTGGTATGATTCAAAGCTGTGGCGATTACTCTGAAGAAGACATGAAGAGAATAGAGATTGATCAGAAAGCCATGACAGCCCTTCAAACTGCTCTTCCAAACTCCATCTACAGAGGCTTCAAGAAGTGCAAAACTTCCAAGCAACTATGGGAAGCACTGAAGCTGATGTATGAGGGGTCTACTGAAGCAAAGGAGAATAAGAAGGATATCTTGAAGCGGTAGTTTGAAAACTTCACCTTCAAGGTAGGTGAAACCATAACTCAACAATACTTCAGGTATGTTGAGATTGTGGATACTCTAATGGATGTTGGAGTAACTCTTGAGAACAGGGACATTGTAAGGAAGTTATGTCCTCTCTTCCTAGACAATGGACACATTATTGTGTTGTTATCAAGAGGACTAAGAACCTTAAGACTCTTACTCTCACAGAATTGTATGGTATTCTTAGTGGCTACCAGATGGAGAAGAACATGCAAAACTCATCTAGTAACTCCAGCAATCAACTGAGTTCAGCCCTCCATGTGGTTGGAAGGGAAAGCATTGAACCACAACATCATCTGATATGCTACCCAGACAACTCACAAAAGGGCCCTTTCATCACCTTCCCAAACACTCCAAGAGATAGCTACACTCAAGGAAGTCTTTTCCAAAAGACAAGTTCTTCTTATTCCTTTGTCTCTGCTGATAAAACCACAGGCAACTTTCTCTTCACCCTTGAACATCTGGACTGTATCCATCCAGATGACCTGAAGTACATGGAAATAGTTCAGCAGATGGCTCTTCTCACTCACAGAGCCAAGAAGTTCTATAAGAGGACATGGAGGAAGTTTCCAAGCAATGCAACCAGTGGAAATTTTGGGCTGGATAAAAGAAAAGTAAAGTGTTACAACTGTAACCAGATGGAACACTTTGCAAGGGAGTGTAAGGCACCAAGGACAAATGGTGGTCAAACACAAGCCAGACCAAACTACACCGAGAAAGCCCCCAGAATGAGAAGCCAAAGCAGCAAGCTGCAGTTGCTGTTGAAGAAGGAGGCTTTGACTGGAGCTTTCAGGTAGAAGATGCATCTCCAAACCAAGCACTCATGGCAGAACACGATGAAGCCAAGGTATTGGAACATCTTTGTACTTCTGAATGCATTGCTAAAGTTAATAAATACAAGTCCTATAACTTAGAAATGAGATTGATCTTGAGTCCTTAATTAAAAGCTGATTTTAAAAGAGCTGAAAATGATTATAAACTAAAGATAGAGGACTTAGAGAAAACCATTTCAACTCTTAAACATGAGCACACAAACTACAGGACTCAGATCAAAGATCTTATTACTAAGTTAACTGAATGCCTGGCTAGGCTTGTGATCAACAAAACCAAGGCAGAAAAATATGTTCTTGAAGAAGAGACCTTCAAGAACATAATATCCTCATCCTTGCATGCAAAAGTTTGTTATCAAAATAAGAAGGGACTGGGATCTTGAGATAGCTCCTCCACACACAATCTTGTCTGTAAGATCTCCTAGGTGTGGAACTTGTGAAGATGAGCTTCCCCTCATAGACCCTGTGACTGAAGAGGATGAAGAGGAGATGGTGTAGAATGGCTCTGAGAAGAGTGAAGAAGAGCATTCTAAGAAGGGTCACCATCCCTCTGAGGAGAGCAAAGCTGTTGGGATGACCAAGTCAAGGAGAAAGAACTTGATCAGGAAGGCCAAAAGAAAGTCCAAGAAGGCTCAAGAGATCAAGGCCACCTTCAATTCTGCACAGAAACAAGTCTTCATCTCTGCAGGACTTGAAGTGGTGAAGGCTGAAGATACCAACTTGAACTCCATCAACAAGAATTCTGGATCATGTCCAAATCATCCCATCATCAAGAAGAAGGCTGATCAGTTGTGAACCACTACTGTACAACCTGAACCATCCAGCTCCAAAGGTAGTTCTATCCCCACAAGAATTGCCACAACATCTGAAAAGATGAAGATGGAGAAGGAAATTGATCAAGTTCAGCCTCGTTCACAAAAGAAAACTCCTAGAAGGAAGAAAATGGACTGTTATGTGTGGGGGTACCTCTCATTTTGCTAAGGATTGTGTTTACAATCCAAAGAGTACTCTCCACATGACCAAGAAAGAAACTTCTAAGAGTTTAGAGAAGAAGAAGAAAGCTTCGAAAAGAAATTTTTTTTTCCTTCGGAAGCTCCAAAATGAAGAAGAAGACAAGTGGAAACTTACCTTCGGAAGAAAAATTGGTCTCAGAAGAAAGGAATACTTCCAAAGCACTGAAGCGTGCTGCAGTGAAAGCAAGATCTCCGAAGGTCCAGTCATCAAAACTTCCGAAGTCAACAAAACTTCCGAAGTATTGAAGGTCAAGTCTAAGCTTCCAAAGGTAGTGTGGAAGTCAAAGAAAGACCAAGTGGCTGAGAGTTCTTCATCAACATCAGCAAATGATCCTTCTAGCATGACTATAAGATCAATTACTGTTGCATTGTCTTCAACTTCTTTTGATGAGCCCAAGACCAATGAGGCTTGGGTTTCCAAATGTAACTAACCATCTCTTTTGTGCATGAACAGCTCAAGACAAACAGAAATGTATGGATCATTGACAGTGGCTGTTCCAGGAACATAACAGGGAATATGTCACTACTCCAAAAGTTTGATGGAATTGATGGAGGACCAGTTGCTTTTGGAGGAGATGTAGGAGGTTACATTACAGGAAGGGGCAAGGTCACAAATGGTAAGCTCAGCATTGAGAAGGTAAACTTTGTCAAGGAGCTTGGGTACAATCTTTTTAGTGTATCCCAATTTTATGATTAGTCGTAACATGCTCTTCACTGAGCATGAGTGCATTGTTCTCAGGCCCGGGTTGGTCATTCCTCATGAGCACATCCTGCTCAGAGCCCCCAGGAAAGGGATCATGTACAAGATGGATTTGCAAGAAACATCTCCCTCAGGAGAAGTTTCATGCTTTCTATCTAAAGCAAATAATGATGAATCTTTCCTCTGGCATAAAAGAATGTGCCATGTAAACTTTAAAAACATGAATAAATTAATTAAGAATGATTTGGTAACTGGAATACCAAAGAAAGAGTTTACAAGTGATGACCACTGTGTTACATGCCTGAAGGGGAAGCAACACAAGGTATCTCACAAGCCAAAGGAAAGAAATTCCATCATTAATCCCCTACACTTATTACATATGGATCTATTTGTCCCACCAGTGTAATGAGTTTAGGAAGGACCTCTTATTGTTTGGTGATCACAGATGACTTTACTAGATTCACTTGGGTATTCTTTCTTAGAACTAAGGATGAGACCCCTGAGATTCTAAAGAATTTCATCTTAAAGACTGAGAATCAATGTGATCACAAGGTCAAAACCATAAGATGTGATCAAGGAACTGAATTCAAGAATCAAATCCTTGATACATTTTGTGATGAAAAAGGTATTACAAGACAATATAGTGCTCCCAGGACTCCTCAGCAAAATGGTGTTGCTAAAAGGAGAAACAGGACACTAATTGAAGCTGCAAGAACTATGTTGTCTAACTCTAAACTGCCCATCACCTTCTAGGCAGTGGCAGTGAATATTGCTTGCTATGTGCAAAACAGAGTTTTAGTAGTTAAGACACATGGTAAGACTCCTTATGAACTTTGGCACAAGAGAAAACCTTTCATTGGTTTTCTTAGGTCATTTGGATGTCCTTGCACCATCTTGAATACCAAAGATCAAATTGCCAAGATTGCGGAGAAATCAGATAATGGACACTTCATTGGATACTCTTCTCACGCTAAAGCTTACAGAGTATACAATCTCAGAACTAGAGCAGTGGAGGAGTCAGCCAATGTGACTTTCAATGAGCACACTCCCAGTGTGAAAGGTTCTGGTCCGGATTGGCCATTTGATCTTGATTTAGTTACCAACTGTTTTAACAAATCTTGTGAGCATGTTTCTGGGTCCACTGATATACTGCCTACAGGTGATCCTGACCCAAGATTTGAGCTAAGAAGACCCTCAAGCTACAAATCTTCAGCTCCAGTGGTAACCAATCCTGCAAATGAAGCTTCTACCAGCACATCAATGACAAATCCTGCTGATACTTCTGGGGTGCTTTCAAATTCCAGCTTAGAGGCACAAAACTCAGATGAAGGAGCATCAAATGTTGGAGAAAATGATGGTGGTGAAAGTGATCAGGAATTTCTTGAGACTGATAACCACTCCATTGAAGACAATGTTAGGACCTGGTATTTGAACGAAATACCGAGTGATTGCGTGTTAAACCAACTCAAATAGTGCGGAATCCTATTTGATTGGCGATCCAATCAGTGAGAACACATGATGAATCAATCAAGAATTGAAATCAACGTCAGAAATCGATTAGGAACCGATCTGATGTGTTCTGTGAACTTGGAGAACGATTTGGGAGGCTTCTGGACGGCTAGGGTACGTCTGGAATCGTAATGGGATGAATGCTTACGTTTTTCCCACGAATTGGGTCTATTTATAGGTTAGTATTGTTCAATCGTGCGACTGGGCCATAAGTATGGTTTAGTCGTGCGATTGAACCATGCGGTTGATTCATCCGCACGACTGAGTGTTCAGTCGTGCGATTGAGTCAATCTTATGTGTCAATCATACGACTGATCTAGTCTCCTGGTTTCAGTCGTGCGATTGAGTCAATCGTATGAAGTTATTCATGCGTGTGGTCCATTCGCATGGGCCATTCGCATGAGAACTTCATTAAGTTACGTTTGAATGTTTTATTTAATATAACATAATGTGCACTCATTCAAACATTCATAAACCCAATCAATTCAATCACAACTCATTAATGAAATATTAAACATCACATGTAACAAACAATTCATTCATTTCATTAATCAATACAACTTACATCATAATCAGACAGACAAGATTTATTACATTACAGCTCATGATCTAGGGACATACATGCATCAACAACTCCCCCTTGGACCTAGATCTATCTAATCTCTTGTCTTCTGCATCACCTCCTTATACTTTTTGTACTTCTCCTCTTTAGTGACTCCTGAGTGTATCTCAAACGCAAAGCAGAGTCTTCTGACATTTTGGAATTGGAGGGCTTGTACAATATCTTGCGTGTCATAGAATAGTGGCCACTTGTATAATGTGTAGACATCATTAGCAGACAAGTTGGTTAGCCACATTGGGTCGAATACCCTGATAGTATCCATTTGTCCCTCTTTATTCAACACTATGACAGCTTCAGCGGTTCTCCAATCATAGTACCACCATTTGAAGTGTGGAGTGAAGTCCTGTGGCATTTCCCTGAGAGGATTCTTGACATCGTGCGCGGAGGACTCCACTTCAGCACAATCTTTGGTTTGCTCGTAATGGCATCAACCTCAGACCTTCTTATATACCTCGTAGGCTGTTGTGGTCTGAAGTTAACCCATCGGGTGTGGTACTCCTTCTTCAGGGCAGCCTCAAACCAGCCTGACATCTTTCTCGGGTCAGCATACAGCAGCTTTAGCTTAGCCAGCTGGTTGAGCTCAAAACCAGGCAGAGTCTTCAGATCATGTGGGAACCTGAAGTACTCTATGCCCTGCTCCCTCTTAACTGCATAAGCGTTAAGGTCTTCAAATAAGCCCATGAGATAATCCTGCCTGACACCTTATGGTGTTTCTTGACTCTGTAGAGCTTGGTGTAGGCATCTCTCTTTGGTGCAGCACGCTGGGCTCTTACTTCTTCAAACAGGCGGCCCACTCAGCCTTGCGAATATCTACGTCTGCATTGGAGGCTTGGGCTGTTCCTTCAGTCTTTTCCGTTTCCTGCTCCATCTTGTCTAGTACCTCAAAAGTATCACTGACTAGGGATTCACCCAGATTGGGGACCACATTTCCCTCGGCGTCAGCATACTGAGGATACTCTTCTGCAGTAATGTCTTCAACCTCAACTTCAACAATGTCATTCAGTTCCTCATCACTGGTGAATCAACTGTTGGAGCGTCCTTGACTATTTCGTCGGGATTGAGTCTGAACATCTCTGCCAGTTGCTCATCAGACAGGTCATGAATGATCTCCCCTTCTTCAGGGGTATAACTCACTGACCGTCTCACTATCCCTTGTAGGTCAAGAATCATGGTTAATTGAGTCTTGACCATTTGAAGGGGAGCAAAGTCAAACTCATCCCTTTGAAAGTTTGGATCTGTTTGATATAACATTCAACACATAAACCATTAGTAATTAATCAAACAAACTTATATTAACTTAATATATATAAACATTTAATACACTTGTTTTCCATTACATGATTCAAGTACAAAATAAATACATAAAACATCTAATCAGTACTTTTGTCTTGAATCTGGGGCGTGTCGCTCGGAGGAGCAGAAGTAGTGGATGACTGGTCTTGTGTCGATGCTTAGATCTCCGCTCTTGACCTGAAGCAGAGGCCGATGCAGCCGCATCCCCTCCTTCTGCCTCGTCATCATCATCACGTCCTTCTGTCCTCTCTTCTTCAGTCTCCTCATCATCATCATCTTCCTCATCATCATCCTCATCTTCATCATCATCATCTCCATCATCCCCGTCTCCTTCCTTTAGCTTCAGGGGCTCATCTTTCGACCCCTTCAATCTCAACATAATAGTCTTGTTGGTCGTCTCCAACTCCTCTATTCGTTTGACGGACTGAGCCTGCATGTCCTGGAGTTGGGACACCTCGACTCTCTGCTGGTCGATCACCCGAGCCTGCTCTGCTAGTTGCTGAGACTGGGCAGCAGTCAGGTCGGTCAGCTGGCGGATCTGCGCCGCCTTCTCCTCATCCGCAGCAAGCAGACGCATCACACCATACGGTTTAGCGCTGAGAGCTGCTCCTCTACCCCGATGTGAGGTAGAGTGAATCCATAAGCATGTGAAGGCTGGGCTGAAGATCCAGCCTGATGTGTGGTGGTGGTGGCAGTGGCAGTGGTGAATATAGGTCGGTGGGCTGATGCTGGTGAAATAGGGGTGAATGGTCTGGTGGTGGATGGGAAGGATACGGTGGTGGTAGGTAAGGTGGTGGATGTGGTAGTGGTGGCTGTGGTGCTGGAAGTCGTAGTCACGAAGGTCAAGCGACGCTTCTTCTTCTTCAACCCATGGGGTTGAGCCATCCGCTTCCTCCTAGTCCCGGTGGAAGTGGATGCTCCCCCTGCAGCTCTGCTTAGTGACCCCGGAACATAGTTCGGGTCAGTGTCTCTCTCTGAGGAGTCCCTAGGGTGTTCACCAACCACCCTAAGCCCTGGTCTGTGGGAACACTTTACTCCCACAGTCCTGGTGAGGGGCTCCTCATCTGACTCTTCCTCCATGAGTCTCTCCTCATCTCATTCTATCCTTCTCTCTAAATCACCAGTCACAAACTCTTGATGGAAACCGGCATCTCTGCGACCTCTCCGGCAGTGGCTCCCCGCAGACCCTATCTGAATACATCTGAATCAGTGATATCCCTCTAGATGGAGTGATATAATAACGTCTGAATCATGCCTCTAGATGGGGCAGGCATCGCATCCCGGCTTCGCCGCTATCATCATCATCAGAGTCGGTATCTGGTATGGCA
>CM046034.1:16618324-16625824 GCA_025215565.1 Flaveria ramosissima
ACAAATCAAGCAGCGAGGAACACATACACGAGATATAATATGCATACAGAGACCTAGCATGCAAATCTACATGATGGTTCCTAGGTTATAGTCTAGGTCAAGCGTATTCCCTAATTCTCTATAACCAATGGCTCTGATACCAATCTGTCACACCCCCGCTAAAAGCGGAAACACGGGGATGTAACGAGACCGGGATCGTCATAACACATGGTAAGCAATAGAGAGCAATATAAATACATGATGACAAGCGTGTCATGACGACACCCGACAACAAGGGGACTTGTGTCATGTTTAGTCAATGTTCACGACAACATAGCTATAAGCAACATGATAATGATAACACATATACACATATGATGAAAATGTAAATGTTAATTCCCACAACCCGGGAACAAGTTTCAAAAGTTGATAATTGTTTACAAGCGTTAACATTGTTCAAGAAGATTGTTTATCAAAATGAGCTAAGTCCCAAAAATGCATCCTAGGGTCTCCACTAAGGCAGCACACCTAGATTCCTGGACTTGCATGATCACCTGAAAAGATATGCTTAAAACGGTCAACAAAATTGTTGGTGAGCTCGCAGGTTTATGTAATAAAAATGTAAGTGATTCTGTAATAAATAAGCGCGTCGGAATACCGTGAATATAGTTATTACACAAGTAAATATCACATGACATGAGCCTTGCAACCAAACCTAACAACGTACACAAAGAAATTGTCGGCATATATTCACCCAAGGGCCCGTTCCTGGCCACAGATGGTACCAACTAGTATACCATCGAACGAGGGTGGGGGTGTCAACCCAGTAGTACTACCAATACCTAACCGTCGGTTCCCACACTGGAATTAAATAGTTGCAAAGATAGAACCACACAGCAGACCCAAGCATGTATCAAATAGTACTTGCAACACAGTATCACGTTGATTCCTTATATGTAAAATGTATGTAAGTTGTACAGCATAAAATTGTGTAAGCATACTTTTCCCCCAATTTGTAAATGATTGAAATGTTGTATAAGCGTAAAAAGGGGCCACGAAACTCACTTGTTAAGTGGTAAGTATGTATGAGCGAGGTATCCCAAATGTTGAATGCAAATAAACAGTCAAACACCTATTGACAGTTATTGTATAGCATTAATGATATGATATATGTATATAAGCGCGCAATTATGATGGGTCGGTTCGGGTCGTATGGGATGGGTCGCGTACAACACACACAGACTGACACACGTACTAGATCTTATGTAGATCCAAGTACAAGACATTGTCGCCATTAGAGATAATATTTTAAGTAAAAGTCTCGTTGTTATTGAAGAAGCATTGAATAAGCGTCAATAGTTATAAGTCAATTTGGTCGTTGTAAAGCGTTAGTTTAATTTTCTCAAAATAGTTTCTGTGCCCTTTCTCACGTTGACTTTAATCTTTGTGGCCGAACAATGGCATTATTGTGTTAGTGTTACCTCGACACCACACGACATACTCACACCACGCACAAGGGGTCAAACACAACAATCTCAGTCGCATAAGAAGGTCAGACGCACGACTCAACCTCCATTCACTTCATTCGTACGATTGAGCCTTCATTCGTATGATTGGCCTTCAGTCGTACCACACAACACCCAATCGCACGACTCAACTTCCATACGCACGAATCAACCTTCAATCGTGCGAATTAGCTACTTTCGTACGACTGAACTTTCATTCGTGCGATTGGACTCCAGTCGTGCGAATCACATTCATTCGCACACATTCAGTCGGTCACCTGACTCAATCGCACGCAATCACTCAATCGCATGACTCATTCGCATACACTCAATCGCACGCATGACTCAATCGCACACAGACACTCAGTCGCAAAACTCAGTCGCACGACATGCCTAGTCGCGCGATTGACTCAGACGCATGATCCAGTCGCACGACCCACTCAGTCGCACGGCTCAATCGCATGGATGACCCAGTCGCCTGACCTGCAAAATCGCGACTGTGGTCGGGGTGAGCAGCCCTCGAGCTGCTCTAAACACGGGTTTTACACCACAACGACCTCCAGAAACACTCAACAAACATACACAAGCATAAAACACAAGCAAAGAGACCTCACACGCACCGATACGACCTTGTGTGTTCGGGTTGAGCCCGAACACCCGAAACCCTAGTTTTGGACAGCCGTGAAAAGGCTAGAAAACGAACAACCAAAGACAACTACCTGCTAGAGAGGGGTAGTCTAGGCTGTAGACGGTGACAAGACGAAGAAAACGAGACCTCTCGGGTTAGATTTGGTGCTAAAATGGTGATTTTGTGTGTGAAGAAGATGAAGATGAAGAAGATGGTGAAATGGGTTTTCTAGGGCTGATAAGGGGGTATTTATACCCAGCCCAAGTTTGCAAAATTACAAGTTTAGTCCCTGCACTTAACCCCCAAGTTTTCCCAAATTTTGTTCGGTTGAAAAACGACTTTGTTAGGTGTTTTATATTAATTGTAAAAGTTCATTTAATGTTATTATGAATTAAGAAATGCTTATATTAAAACATTTATTATATTTATAAAATGATATATTTGACGTTTTTAAAATGAAAGTTTTAAAGGTCTTTTTAAGGTTAACACAAGGTTATAACGAATACACACACAACGATAATATTGCACACATGATATCCACATAGAGAGTCAAATAAAAATGAGGAATGACCAAATATAGAATAGATGACGGACAAACACGTTAATTGACGGACCTTAAAGTGACGGATGTCACATAAAACTACTGAAGGTAAACCGTCACAACTACTGAAGAAGTCCTCTTCAGCTGTTATGACAACGTCTGATACTTGGTCTTCAGCACTTGTGTCTTCAGACTTTGTCTTCAGCACTTGTGTATTCAGACTTTGTCTTCAGCACTTGTCTTCAGACTTTGTCTTCAGCACTTGTGTCTTCAGACTTTGTCTTCAGCACTTGTGTCTTCAGACTTTGTCTTCAGCACTTGTCTTCAGACTTTGTCTTCAGCACTTGTCTTCAGACTTTGTAATCAGTTGTTGTCTTCAGCAGTTGTGGACTTCAGCGGTTGTTGTGACGTCTGTGGGACTTAAAGGTTTTTTCTGATCCGACTCATTGGTTCTTTTGGTCCAACACAATAAGAGGTCTTTCCTAGACTCATTACACTAGTAGGCCATTGATCCATATGTAATAAGTGTAGGGGAGTAGTGATGGAGTTTCTTTCCTTTGGCTTGTGAGATACCTTGTGTTGCTTCCCTTTCAGGCATGGCGCACAATGGTCATCACTTGTAAACTCTATCTTTGGCATTCCAGTTACCAAATCATTCTTTATTAGTTTATTCATATTTTTAAAGATTATATGGCATATTCTTTTATGCCAGAAGAAAGACTCATGACTATTGGCTTTAGATAGAAAGCATGAAACTTCGCCTGAAGGAGATGTTTTTGAAGATCATCTTGTACATATGTATGCTATAAGCAGGATATGCTCATGAGGAATGACCACCCCAGGCCTAAGAACAATGTACTCATGCTCAGTAAAGATCATGTTATGACATTGATCACAAAATTAAGATACACTCAAAAGATTGTATCCAAGCTCCTTAACAAAGTTTAACTTCTCAATGCTGAGCTTACCATTTGTGACCTGCCGTTTCTGTTATGTAACCACCTGCATCTCCACCAAAAACAACTAGTCCTCCATCAATTTTCCCAAAGTTCTAGAGTAGTGACCTATTGCCTAACGTGTGCTTGGAACAACCACTGTCAATGATCCATACATTTCTGTTTGTCTTGAGCTGTTCCTGCACAAAAGAGGTGGTTAGTTACATTTGGAAACCCAAGCCTTACAGGTCTTTGGCTTATCAATAGAAGTTGAAGACAATGCAATAGCAATAGATCCCATAGTCATGTTTTGAGGATCATTTGCTGATTTTGATGGAGAACTTTCAGTCATTTGGTCTTTCTTTGTCTTCCACACCACCTTTGGAAGCTTAGACTTGACCTTCAACACTTCGAAAGTTTTGATAACTTCAGAATTTTTGATGACTGGACCTTCGGAAGTACTTGCTAACACTGCAGCAGGCTTCAGTGCTTCAGAAGCATTCCTTTCATCCGAGACCAAATTTTCTTCCGAAAGCAATTTTCCATTTGCCTTCATCTTCATTTTCGTACGAAAGGAAAAGATTTTCTTTTGTATCTTGTTTCTTCTTGAAACTCTTAGAAGTTTCTTTCTTGGTCATATGGACAATCCATAATAAGATGAGAGGTACTCCCACATATGACACAGTCCATTTTCTTCTTTCTAAGAGCCTTCTTTTGAGAACAAGGCTAAACTTGATCACTTTCCTTCGTTATATTCATCTTTGCAGATGTGGTGGCAATTCCTTCAGGGTGAGAACTACCATTGGAGCTGGATGGTTCAGGTTGTGTAGCATTGGTATACAACTGATCAGCCTTCTTCTTGTTGCCAGGATGAGTTGAACATAAACTAGAACTCCTGGTACTAAAGTTTACGTTTGTGTCTTTAGTCTTAACCACTTCAAATCCAGCTGAGGTAAAGACTTATTTCTCCTTAGAATTGAAAGTGGCCTTGATCTCTTGAGCTTCTCTTGCCTTTCTCTTGCTCTTCCTGATCAAGTTCTTTCCCATTGACTTGGTCATCCCAACCTTCTTACTCTCCTCAGAAGGATAGTGACCCTTCTTAGAATGCTTTTCTTCACTCTACTCAGAGGCATTCTTCACTATCTCTTCTTCATCCTCTTTAGTCATTGGGTCTATGAGGGGAAGCTCATCGTCACAAGTTCCACACCTATGAGATCTTACAAACAAGATTGTGTGTGGAGGAGCTATCTCACTAGATCCTTGTCCCTGCTTATTTTGATAACAAACTTTTGCATGCAAGGATGAGGATATGATGTTCTTGAAGGTCTCTTCTTCAAGAACATATTTTTCTACCCTAGCTTTGTTGATCACAAGCTCAGCTTGGCATTCAGTCAACTTAGTTATGAGATCTTTGATTTGAGTCTTGTAATTTATGTGCTCATGTTTAAAAGTTGAAATGGTTTTCTCTAACTCCTCTATCTTTAACTTATAATCATTTTCACCTCTTTTAAAATAAAATTTAAGATATTCAAGGATTCAAGATCATATCCCATCTCTAAGTTGTAGGACCTGTATCTATTTACTTTAGCAAATGCATTCAGGTGTACAGAGAAGTTCCAATACCTTTGCTTCATCATGGTCTGCCATTAGTGCTTGGTTTGGAGATGCATCATCTACCTGAAACTACAGTCAAAGCCTCCTTCTTCAACAGCAACTGCAGCTTGCTGCTTTGGCTTCTCATTTTGGGTAGCTCTATCAGTGTAGTTTGGTCTGGCTTGTGCTTGGCCACTATTTGTCCTTGGTGACTTGCACTCTCTAGAAAAGTGACCCATTTGGTTACAGTTGTAACACTTTACTTTGATTTTATCCAGCCTTAACTTTCCACTAGATGCATTCCTTGGAAACTTTCTCCCTATCCTCTTGTTGAACTTCTTGGCTCTATGAGTGAGCAGAGCCATTTTCTGAACTATCTACATGTATTTTAGATCATCTAGATGGATACACTCCAGATCTTCAAGGGTAAAGAGAAAGTTGCATGTGCTTTCATCAGAAGACACAAAGGCATGTGAAGAACTTGTCTCATGGAATGGGCTTCCTTGAGTGTAGCTTTCTCTTGGTGTCTCTGGGAAGGTGATGAAAGGACCTTTTTGTGAGTTGTCAGGGTAACATATGAGATGATGTTGAGGTTCTATGCTTTCCTTTTCAGTCACATGAAGGGTTGTACTCATATGATTGTTGGAGTTTCCAGATGAACCTGGTATGTTCATCTCCATCTGGTATCCACGAAGAATACCATACAACTCTGTCATTATAAGAGTCTTAAGGTTCTCAGTTCTCTTGATGACAACACAGTAATGTGTCCATTGTCTAGGAAGAGAGGACACAAACTTCTTTACAGTATCCATGTTCTCAAGAGTAACTCCAACATCCATTAGAGTATCCACAATTTCAACATATGGAGTCATTTTCACCTGCTTTAAAGGTGAAGTTCTCAAACTACTGCTTTAGGAGATCCTTCTTGTTCTCCTTGGCTTCAGTTGACCCCTCATACATCAACTTCAATGCATTCTATAGCTGTTTAGCAGTTTTGCACTTCTTGAAGCCTATGTATATGGATTTCGAAGAGCAGTTTGATGGGCTGTCATGGCTTTCTGATCAATCTATATCTTCTTCCTGTCCTCGTCAGAATAATCAGCCACATCCTTTAGAATCATACCACCTCTAGCAGCAGTTGAAGAGGTGCTTGGTATGAAAGGTCCTGAGACAATAGATTACCACATCTTGGAGTCTTGTGAATTGATGAACCCTTTCATTCTTTGGCACCAAGTGTCAAAGTCTTCAGGAGTGATCAGTGAGGACTTTGTCATGGTTCCAGTTTCCATATAAGCTTTTGTGATAGCTGCCATTTGAGATGTTAAGTGTTTTGTGTGTGTGAGGGATCTTAAGATGGTAAGATCTTACAATCAAGAGCCTGAAATGCTTTGATACAAATTGCAGGACTGTTTAAGGGAGTTTTGGACACTTACAACACAACACACAATGAGGAGAGATTGTTTAGAACACTTAATAGATCAAATAGGGAACTGGTAACACAAGATTGATACTTAGAACACTAGCAAATATGAGACAAAACAGGAACAGAACAACATAAGTATTTGGTTTTCAAGGATGTTCTATATTGCTCTCAAGTTCTTCTACAAATGTACAATCATACTGCAAAGTTACAAAGACCTGAGATACTTTATACTACATCCTACTGCCGACCATACTTAAAAGGCTAGCTGGATACATGATCTAGACAACAATAAAATCAATGTAGAGTCAAAAAGCATATTGCCTTTTGACTAGTGACTATGACATGTCATAGCTCACATCCTAATATATTACAAAAAGGATAAAAGTACATAAAGTAGAAACTAAAAGACTTAAGACCTCAATGTACAGTTACAAAAAACATAGACCTTTTCACCAACTTATGTAAGTTGGTGACTTATCAGAGTTGCAGCGGAAAGGTGACCCAGCTTTATGAAAAAGCTACATCAGATAAACCATGTACTCAAAAGTCTTCGAAAGAAATCTCTATACATGTGTTGGCTTCGGAAGACTTTGTTTTTGAAGCTTCAGAAGACTTCATATTTGTCTTGAGAAGATATTGGTCTTGGCTTCGGAAGATTTTACACTTAGAATATTTTTCTTAAGTAGAGTGTAAAACTCCCGAAGCATTCTACTCAACACTTCAGTGCATGCATGCAGGATAGACTTTTGGATGTTTTAGGTGCATCAGCCTTATATAGAACCTTACAATACTCATACTCAATGTACTCAAAGGACAATGGAAGAAGTGCAACTGCCTGGTAGAGCCCTATGGCACTTAGGTAGTTGATCATGTTTTGTCTGTCAGCTTCTTTATCT
>CM046034.1:17280824-17361728 GCA_025215565.1 Flaveria ramosissima
TGCTCGCGAAACAAACAGTCTGAACCATTAAGTGCTGAACCATTCAAACACCTGAACTGCTGATTAAGAGGCTGCCAAACAGCCCCTTAATCTTCTTGCTATTTGTCACAAGTTATGTATTTGTGTAAGGCAGTAGTAGAGTTTTAAATTAAGCATCTACTTGGTTCAGGGTACTTGCCTGTCATCTTATTATTATAAAAAAATTACAAAATTTTTCGTAACATTCTATAATGATTATTTGGTGTGACCAAATATTAGCTAATATGGAAGTAATAAAAGCCCGATGCACCTCAAATAATTAAATCACTTTAACGGTTTATTTACTATGGATTTTGAACTTGCAGAAAATCTTAAGTTCTATATAACTGGGTCGTACAGTACTCTTTATTATCTTTATTCATGACAAAACAGTTCTTATTGCTTATCTTTGAAGATATTGTACATTGAACAATAGATGTGGAAATGTTAACATATTTATATAAAAACAGGTTAATTTGTGTTGTTGTTGTTTGATAAGGGGTCAATTTTGGTGAAATGTTAAAAAGTAGCCACAGATGAAACAGTTCAAATTGATTAAATGGGTCAAAATCTGGCTCAAGTGTACCAAAACTGTTTGTCTTAGATATTAAAAGAAATTACCAGTATTATTTTAGTAATTTAGTTTTTAGTCGTATTTGATATATCATTCTACAAAATTGAATAAACTGGACAAGAAAGAGTTGGTGGTTTGGCCCACCTGACCCGACTCATTCTGAACCATCCATTAAAGTTGCCCTTTTTTACCTGAACCCATTTAGCCCTTATTAAGCGCTTATTGCCTCCTCTAATGTTGATGTTTTTTCCTTCAGATATACTGTTGATGAATTCCCCCTTTATGATTCTGCTGAGGATGAACCATCAGATAAGGTCAAGGTTACTGACTCTACCATTCAGAGCACCTTGATTACTGTCAAAACCGAGGCCTCTGGGTTAAACAACAATTCTTCTGGATTGAAGTACAAAAGTTTTTCAGGGTCAGTTGGTGCTATAGCAGTTGGTAATGTAAAGAGTGAAGTGAAAGCAGGTGGTCAGAATGCTATAATAGTTTCTGGACCGAGGACTAGTGATGATTTTAACAATGGGCTTGGCACGGGTTCTGCAAAACGGGGACCTAAACGCATTCCAAACAGGAAGCAAAAAAGTTCTGGTAGGAAGCAGGTCAATGGAAAACGTGTTGCTCAACTCTTTGCCTCAAAGAAAGTACAAGATGAACTTATAAAATGTGAGGTACGCATGGTGACGTTCTACCTTCTTTTTTCTTTTAGTAACTAGTTTCCATAGGTAGAGATGGCAGTTTCAACCCATGTATGTGAATATGGGTCTATTTTTTGGGTTATGTTTGTTAATAGAGCCAAAATTGGTACAAGTAGCGAAAATCTACAAAAGGAAACAGGTTGAATAGTTCAAAGCATATTCAATATTTTCAATCTCTGAAATTGCTTCATTCAAAAAGTCTATTCTAAAATTTATAATCCTTCAGGTATATGGATTTAATATTTTGATTACTCAAGAATTTAGGAGAATGACATTAAAGATGGACCCTGGGCCTCAACTCATGGGCATAACTCTCTTGAAAAGGATAACTTGACATTAACTCATGGGCGGGTTGGGTAAGGGGTCAAATGTGGTCCAGTCAAAACTTGAAATGGGTCATTTTATTGGGTCAAAACAGGCTGGATAGACATGCAAACATTTTCTGTGCATTTTTATAAAACAAAAAAAAGTTACAAAATAGTTAAAATGATAATAGAACAATACTAATCTAAATCTTCAAATAAAAAAATTGAGAAGGTCCACATACGAAGTAAACTTCGGATGACTTTCAACTTGTTTTGACTCCATTTGAGCTGTGTTCCCCTCTTTAGAAAACCCATATAACCTTTTTAAAAAAAAAATCACAACCCATTCATAGGTACTGGTCGTAATACCACTTCTGGTTTTAATCAATTAATTGCACTCGAGATAATATTAACTTGTTTTGTTATTCCTTTTCCATGACGTAGGAGGAAAGAAACTTGGCAACCACAAAACTTGATTCTGTGTATGACGAGATACGCCCTGCAATTGAACAACGTGAAAGGGACAGCCTTGATTCTCTTCCAACCAGTGTAGCCGAAAAGTGGATAGAGGCTTCATGTTCTAAACTAAAAGCAGATTTTGATCTCTATTTTGCAGTTGTAAAAAATGTGGTTTGCCCTCCTCCCATTACAAATGAACCAGATCCTGATCCTTAGAATGCTGTTAACTTCTTGAAAAGTCAAACATCATCCTCACCTTACAGTTTTTGTTTTTGTTCTGGAATTTGACCATGGAGACTGAGATGACAACTATTCAAACTAGCAATCAATTTTATTTTTTTATTAAAAAAACTCATGTTGAATTGTCAATTTATTCAATCAGGTCATTTTTTAATGAGTTTTCATATAAGGTGATGTGGCTATTATGTGGCATGTGATGTATGTTTTTACCCTCCCTTTCCTTTTATTCAAATAAGGAGACGTGGCTATTATAGTTTTCTTCAAATCATTTAGTTTGAGTTCAAACTGGTAGGTAGCAAAATTTTTTTTATATGCCCGGTTTGCAGAAATTAAATATATAGAGGAACTTTATAATTACTAATCCCAGCAATCTCCCGTGAATTAGTGATGCCAAAGAACATTCATTGCCATTGAAATTGTAGGATATCCTTCATCACCCTCCATCGAAATCTCTATGTGAAGGGTCATTTAATCATTTTCGCTTCTATATGTAGTTGCTATATATTCATGTCTTTTTTCCATATGATGCATTGCTTTATTGTCTTCATTACCATTAGACCCTGTCTACGTGTTTGTATAATCCAAATAATAAACGAACGGTTTGGAATGTAGATGTAGATAACCATGTCACAAGTTTGTATAACCAAAAGATAATAGGACGGTTTGGAAGGTATATATGAATAAGCATGTTATAGGTTTGTATAACTAAAAGATATAACAATGACTTATTAGTTATTAACATATTATAATGATATATTTAATATTAAAAAAATATCATGTTATTGTGTTAGCAAATAAAAGTAAACAAATGTAACATCCGGTGCCTTATACAACCAATATTCTTCGTTTTGCCCATAAGAAGCTTATGGATTTGCTTTTGGTTTTTCGGGTGAAAGCTTTGTAGGGAGTTTCCTCATCCATATATTGCTGCCACCTAAGAACACTTAAAATGAAGTTTTTCTCTACAGTTTTCCTCTCATGCACAGTCAATGTGCTCAAAACGCGTTGGTGATTTTAGAGGTAGGACGTTCCCTATGAACAAAAAATCTCTCCTGTCTACAGTCGATGTGAGTTTTGCCTAGGGTGTTATAATCACCCCCCCTTGAATTTAACATGCACAATGATGTGCCCCACCATCCCATTCATGAATGTAAAATTTGCCTAAGGTGTTCCTTTAAACACCCTCGAGACTCACCATCCTTGATGAGGTTTGCCCCATGAATGTGAAATTTACTTAAGGTGTCCCTTTGAACACCCCCAGGGACTCACAATCCTTGATGTGATTTGACCCACCATCCCATACAAAACAAGAATGGCTCTGATACCATTTGTAACAGTCGACCTTTCATATTGCTAATATAGTTCGTTATGCTCACAAATAGCTCACGGATTTACTTTTGGTTGCTCGGATGAAAACTTCATAGGGAGGTCACTCATCCCTGGATTGTTGCCACCCAAGCACACTTAACTATAAAGTTCTCCTCTCATCCAAAACCAATACGCACAAAATACGATGATGGTATTAGAGGCAGAACATTCCTTATGAATCAAGGATCTCTCCTGTTCACGTCCGATATAGGATTGGCCTAGGGTGTTACAATACTTGTAAGGACCTGTTTACAGGAAACATCACAATTGTATTTTGGACATTGAAAACATATAATTCTTTAACTTTAAACATTTATTATCATAGCAGCAGAAAAAAAAGCTGGTCAATACATAGGATATTGTCTAAAATCTATTACATTCATTGATAAAATGATTAAAACTATTAGAGCCAATCTTGAACGCAGCCATATAACTTCACATCCGTGCCAAGATATCATTCTTTATCCCATCTTTCATTTACGTGTCAAGCTAATATGCATACAAAAAGTCAGCATTGTTAAATGATTTCTAGTTTTAATGTTTGAAGAAACTCTTTGGCATATTAGTCATATGAAAATCTTTAACTTTAACTAGAACTAAATCATCAATAAATCATAATTATCATTATTCACACTATACATAGATTTGAATAATGTAGCATTGTACTCTTTCATTACTATATCTTTGTCTTTTCACTTTCGCTTTGAGCTGTACAAGTACTAAGCTCCTTTAGCGTACATCAGGTATAACTCTTTAGCTTGTGATGCATAAAACAAATCTCCTTTAGCGTGAGACTGCACAAGACAAATCTCTTTTAGTGGGTGAGATTGCACAAAGCACATCTTCTATAGTGGGTGAGACTTCACAAAGCACATCTTCTTTAGTGGGTGAGATTGCACAAAACACCCCTCCTTTAGCAGGTAAGGAAGCACAAGGCACATCTCCTTTAGCAGGCGAGAACGAGATGAATGTGAACTCCCATCAGCGCCTGCAAGACTTTCTGTATATTGAGCCTATTGCTTTCATTATTTACCATTACCTTTCTTATCTTTTATTATCACTTTATCATGAGAGTAACTATCATTCACCTTTATTTCTTTCTCTACTATACATTTTTATTGTACTATAATAGTAGTGAACGTAATTTAACACTTTATCATACTTTAGAACTTTATCAGACTTTCTTTAACATAGTTTATCACTTCAACATACTTTAACTTTTTAACATACTTCTAACTCTTTATCATATTTTTAAAATAATTTTATCATACGAGTGTTCTAGGAATGTTACATCACCTATGACTCATTACTATCATACTACCATAGACCACATACTATGATTCGCATAGGTAAGTCTCATCAATTCTAAAGGCCTTAAATTCCACTGGCAACTATCGGCTAAATATTCTAGGTATGGGTCAATATGGGTAACCAATATCCATGGGAATGATAGGGCCATTACAGATAATAAGTCAATGTGGCTGAACAAGTCATGAGAATTGACTAAGGGTAGCAATGCAGATGGTCAATGTGGATCAACCGATCAATATAAATGCAATTATTGATGTAGGTAATAGTGACGAGTAATGCAAGTAAACTATAACTTAGGAAATATGTGCGAAGCAATGCAGTTAACAGTAGCATGGATAATGCGATTGAATGATATTAATGCGGGTGAACGAGTCATGCAGATGACCTGCCCTAATACGAATGAACTATTTCCAATGCTGATGAACCGGATCCAACGTGGATACATGGAGCGGAGTTTAGGGAAGCTATTATACTATCATGTGAATCCTAGGATCGCAATAAAAAATTATCAGTGTTAATTCAAGTCAAGTCAATGTTTGCGTAATCAACGTTAACTTGGTTCAATTGTTTGTATTAATTTCAAAATCAATAATTATTAATGAATAGGATGAACGCAATGAATGGAACACAATTAATAATCAGACAAATATTCAATTCAAACTTATTTCATTAAAATATGTTAATGATTACAGATGAATAAACAATGAATGAATGATATTGATTTGAGTGTTTGATGATGTGACGGCTGCTAGGGTTTTGATTTGTGTGATTTGATGTCATGTTTGGTGATTGTAATGTTGCTTGGATGTTTGACATCGAAGCCGTCCCTTGATGTGAAACCTAGTATCCATATATATAGGCACGTGTGTTTCTGTTAAGGAAACACCGGATTTCTTGGGATTCGCACAGCTGTCTTGTTGACTTGTTGACTTGTAACACTTTGTATTATTAAATACAAGCGTTTGGACTCCGCAGGACTATAGTCTTCCGTAGATGTTTGTTCTTCCGCAGGAGGCTTGTTCTTCCGAAGCTATCTTGTTCTTCCAAAACAATCTTGTTCTTCCGAAGCAATCTTCACTTTCATCCTCAGAGCAGGTTGTTTACTCATCCGCAGGAGTCTTCACTTGACCTCTGATCACTTGAACTCCAGAGCTGATTGTTCATCCGCAGATGATCTTCGGATGTTTGTTACTGGTAAGAAACATATCTACGGAAGAACAAAATGTTCATCCGTAGATGTTTCTTACACTTAGCCGATTTCAGTAATTGACCAAGTATAATGTTTTATCTGCAAACATACATAAATCAACACACATATATGGGTTAACCTATATATTTAATGCATACATAATAATGAATTACAAGTATTCATTACAAATATTGATTAAAGTTCTAAGCCTAGACAAAATGAACTAGATCTATTGACTTTAGATCTAACAATACTCCCCCTTAGGCTTAGATACTTCTAATCAGTTCTGCAAAACTGAAAGTTCCTTTACTCTTGACACCATCTTTTTGTTGAAATAAGATACTGCATCCTTTTGATCATCATACTTGTATTTGATCTCCACTCTGCATATCCTTTTAAGAGTATCAAAGCTCAATCCCAGAATGTCTTCTTCTGTTGTCAGAGTTTCCATAACACATTGGTTATTGACAATTTCCAACTCATCTTCTTCCGAGACTCTCAGTTCTGTGACTTCTTCAATGTTGACTCCTTTCAAAAGGCCAGCTTCATGTCTTCTTCTTTTGTATGCCTTTGCGTGCAGTTTGTCAATCACTTGAATCATATGCACATATAGACATAAGTCATTCTGATCCCTTTCATCAGTTAGCTTTGGAAAGAATTTGTCATGAAGATATGATGTATAGCTTGGGTGTAGCAGCTTGATCTCCACCGGATCAAAGATTCTCATCTTATCAGCTTTCCTCCTTTTAGCATTCCTCAGCAGCACTAGCTCTTTTGTTTTCTCAACATAACCCCATTCTGTTATGGGAGATGTATATTGATTTCCCTTAAAGCTTTTGATAGATGATGCATTCTTATTGTTGTATCCAACCCTCTTCAAAAGCTCATCATCTATCAATGTAGAGGAGTTGGTTCTTGATCGTTTCACCCTTTCCATTCTTCTCTTATGATCACCATCTTCTCTTCTTGCTTCCTTTAATACATCATCTTTGAATTTGGTCTTGAGTCTTCCTATGGACACAGAGAAGTCTCTTCCTCTTGAGTGAATTGGGTAATTAGTGATAGTTAAGCTCTGTAAATCCTTGATGTCACTTTCAGACAGACACAATACTTTGTTCTACATCATGGAAGTATTCAATTCTTCCAGATGTTCTCTTAATGACTGCACAATCCCAGTCTGGATCATATTTCCAGGCCATAATCATGTTTTCTTCAACAGAACTGGGAGTTGTGATGTGATCATATAGCCCTATCAGGGTAGACTTTTGTTCTGTTATTTCTCTGATTGTTGTTCCCAATGGCCACACTTTGCCAGGTATAACTGCTCGTGGTGCTCTGATCAGTTTTTCTTTCCCTTTGTGCTGATCTTTAGATTAACAGTTATAGGATCAGTAGGGAGTTTACTTTGTTGCTCATGAATGGGATTAGGGGCTTCAGTCCTGAATCTTACTCCTGTGTCAAGCTCAACAGCCATGACATGCTCCATCATCCTTCTAAGCTCACCAACTGATCTTTCCTTGAGTTCATAGCTTTTGTAGTTGTGACCATGTAACCAGCATATCATATTGTATTTTGAGAGCTTAGCTGTATCATAGTGACCCAACTCCTTCTTGATTTTCTGAATTGATTGATAAGTTGTGAATGTTTCATAGTTGCAGTTTGGAATCATGAAACTAGCCACTTCAAACTCTTTCAGCACATCTTTCATTTCACTCATGCTCATCCTTTCCACCATATCATACGGAAAGCCATTATTATCAGAGTCATAAACAATGAGGATCTGGCCTTTCTTCAAGTATGTCTCTAGTGGTCAGCATGACATCAGACATTTCTTCTTTCTGTTCTTTTGTAGATTCAATCTTTGTCAGCTCATTCCATTCAACATCACTCTCAGCTTCAGCTTCATCATGAGTTACTGACTTTAATGTTGAAACATCCACGGAAGGAGTATGCTCTGGAGATGTAGACCTTGATCTTTTAGGTGAATCTTCAACATTGATCACCTTTTTCATTAAAGAGCCTAAATACTTCCTCTTCCTGGTATACAAAATAAGCTGTTTGGAAGTCTCAGCAGGTTCTTTTGATTGTTTTGTTTCAACAACATTTGATTCAAGGGCACTTATCTTCATCTTCAGCCCATCAATCTCTTCATCCTTTCTTTGCAACTGAGCATACTATTCTTGCAGAGCCTTTTTGGCTTTGTTGCTTTCAAACACAAGCTTTTCTATTTCAGCTTTCTCATTTGCAATTGACTCTTTTTGTACTTTTACAAGCTCATGCAAGGCATCGATAAATTCATTATTTTCTTATAAGTTTTCTCTTAGTCTTTTTAGACTAGATTCCTGCTTCATAAGCTGATCATCTTTTTCTTTTATTATCCCTTTCAGCTCTTGAATTCTTTGCTTTCTGCAGTTAGACTTCACAACAAGCTTGTTGTATTCAGCCACCAAATAAGTTTTGCTTACTGGGATGTCCTCATCACTGATGTCATCTTCATCATACGCAATCACCTCCACATAGTTGCTTTCTTCTTCTTCTTTCTCATGCTGAGCAGCTATCTTACCATCATTCACATCTTCAGGAGCTACACTAGCTGAGCTTGAGCATGACTCAACTGATTGCTCTACTTGCTCTTGATGAGGTTGTTGTTGCTGCTGATGGACAATGACAGGTGAGATTGGTTCAGTATCATTTGAATGGACAAGAGATCAGTTTTGGTTAGTGATAATTGAACAGTACTGGCTTGTGATACTAAGACTGTTTCCCCTGTGTAAAAGCTCTCAATGGATTGCTTTTCTGTAATTAGAGAGATTGGTTGAGTGTTTTGGCTTGCAGATGATTATGATTGGGGTGTTTGTGGTTGATTTGGTGATAGAGGGTGGATTGGAGAGATAGGTTCTGTGTTTTGGCTGACAGGTGAATGTGGTAGGGATGGTTGAGGTGTTGATGAGTGGATGTTTGATAAGGTGAAGATGAGGCTTCCTCAGTGTTAGAAGGAGTAGTTTCATCCTGGCCTTCCCATACAAGTTCTAGTGGGATGTTGACATTAGCATCTACCATATGAGCAAACATTTGCATATTTTCTCCTTGGTATTTTCCACTAATTTTGTTCAGAACAGATCTACCCAAATGAGCTTTCACAAATACATCACCCTCTCTTGCTCTTCCAGGCAATTCACCATTGATGATTAGTTGTAGGAACCTTGGAAACATGAACATTTTGTCAGCCTTTTGCACTTTGATGTGGTCACACAGACAACTGAAGTTGTATTTGGAGTAGTTGTATGTTCTTCCTTCAAAGATTCCAATGATCCCAGATGATATGTGCCTTGAGAATGTGTCGAGCCCAGACTTCCTGTTGGAGATGCACTTAAGATAAGTGTGACAGGAATCTGTATGGCTTGCATAGTCTTCCTTTCTTGATCTCCCCTTTTTCAAAGTCACCATCATATCCCATCAGTAGAAATACCTTTTCTATGTATTCATTCTCGAATACATCAGGGTGACCAACTTCTTATTCTCCCAATTCTAGATTCCTCCTTATGGTCTGCTCATCCATCCTCAGTCTTTGGTTTTTCACTTCAACCACGATTACTTCTGATTCTCCATCTTCTTCTATACGTGCTGAGTTCCAGAAATCGATCATATGTGATTGATGAATCACAGGCTCCGCTGATAGAGCATAAAATACTCTAGATCGTCGCAGATACCTAATGATGTCTCGACATCCTTCTGACACAGGGTCGTCAGGATTTAAGAACGCACACACATTGTGCTCCCTTGCAAATCGATTAGACATATGTTCATGGAAGTTAAGAAGAATGGATTAGAATCAACATTACAGACATGAGAATTCGAACAGTTTTAATGATAATCAAGAATCAAACAGTTCATTTTTGATGATTATGACATGCTTTACCTTCTGAACAATGATTTGAAATCACGATTATGTGTTCGTTTGAAGTTTTAATTTGGTAATTTTGAATTTTTGTGAAAGGGGGAAAGGTTTGTTGAGTGGGTTTTTCTAGGTCTGAAAAAGTGTTCTGAAAAAGTGAATAATAAATATTAAAGTCAAAACATCATTTATGCACACTTGACCCTGTTAATATCCTTTATTTAATGAAGTGGGTCCTACTTTTGTTATTACTCTTCCGTGGAATTTATTTGTTCCATAGATTTCAGTTCATCCGTAGGACATCTGCGGATGCCTAAACTTAAAGCTATTAAAATTGAATTGAAGTATAACTAGATTTTCCATAGGTTACCAATCTATGCAAATGAATTATACTTGTAAAATATTAGCATATTCGTAGGTTACCAATCTACGGATAGTCATATTTTACTCCCCCTCAAGTTTACAATACATTGTAGCTTCTGCTGATGCTTAAACTGTATTGTAACTTCTGCTGATGCTTAAAATGCCACGATTGAAACTTATTTTATTGTATGGTCCTAATCAACTGATTGAACCATTTATAGCTATTGGACCTTGTTGACTTAGTATTCATGACAATTGTGTACAAGAAGGTTTATATTTTAAAAACTTCATGTATCAAAAGCCAAGTTATTGCTCAGGTTCCAATTCCTTCATATTGACAATTCATTTGACAATTTTGTTGTTAACTTATTTTCATGATACTACTCCCCCTAAATTTTTGATTAATGATGAATGATGCATTTATCATAAATTTCTAAGAAGAATATCATGAAGGACACATGTCTGTTCAAACAAAAATAAATTAAACTAAACAAAATTGAAATGACTACTATGTACAAGCATATATACACATATAATGGGATCATACTATAACACTAAGCATCTTCCTGATGGATTAATTTGTTGAATTGATACCTGATCTTAGTTCTGATTGCAAGTATGTTTGTCCACTTAAATCCATACAAGAGTATTATATAAACTAGGCATGCTGTTTATCATGTTTTCATGTTTATTAGTGAGTAACTGTTATGGGCTTCACATTCAAATCACTTAGAGTTTGTCCTCCCTTTGTGAGTCAAATCATCACTTTTTCACACTTAGAAACTATGTACTTTAAGTTATAAGTGCTATCTTGAGATGCATTGGACATCTCATTAATGCATTGATATAAAAGCTCTAGATTAATATAAGTTGATCACATAGGATTCTTTTGAGAGCTTAGATATGATCATCATCGGGTCACCAGGTCTTTACTTACAGAAAACAGAGGTGCCTTTAACCCAGGTCTTTGTTTACACAAAACAGAGGGTTGATGAGGATCATGATCTTTTCACCAGTTGGTTACTAATGTATACCATGGTAATCATACACCCAGGTCTTTGTTCACACAAAACAGAGGGAGTATGATATGCAAAGATAGACATTATAAAGTGTTGGTACATAGTGTGCTTAGATGAGTGATTTGGTCACATCAGAATAAGACTCATTTTCTATATCCTCAAAATGAAGTTTCCCACAAACAATCACTTTGCATTATGTTTGGCATGCACTTAGTGTAATTTCCAGTCAAGATGAACCTAATCACATATAAAGAAACTTTGATCAAATGTTAATGATATTTAAGAGTTCAGGAAGTCAGCAAAGGCATAGTGTACTATCATTTCCCAAACATATGTCATGCTGAATTAAAATACAGGAAGAAACACAATATGTTTTTTTATTTTATTATTACTATTTACAAAGACAGACATATGTATTTCTATGTTTGTTAATAATGATTAATCTAAGTTAATCACTCCTAGAGACTCAATTAGAAAATTAAATCTAACTGAATCAAAGGCTTTAGTGAATAAATCAGCAAGCTGATTTGTTGTATCCACTTTAACTAACTTGATCAAACCTTTTTCTGAGCAATATCTCAAAAAATGGTACTTATTTCAATATGCTTTGTTTTACTATGTTGCATAGGATTAGCAGTTATAAACATAGCAGCTGAATTGTCTATGTAAATTGAAGTTTGAAGGAAATTGTAACCATAGTCAAGCAATTGATTTTGCAACCAAAGAACTTGAGAGCAACCGGCTGAAGCAGCTATGTACTCAGCCTCAGCTGTGGATACATTGGTTTGCTTCTTGCACTACCATGAAACTAGTCGTGGTCCTATGAATTGACATCCACCAGTTGTGGATTTTCTGTTGTTATTGCATCACCATACTCACTATCTGAATATGAGTAGAGTGTGAAGTCACCATCTTTTGGATACCAAAGACCAAGTCCTGGTTTTCCTTTGAGATATCTGAAGATCCTTTTCACCGCATTCAGATGAGATTCTTTTGGATCTGATTGGTACCTAGCACAAACACACACAACAAACATAATGTCAGGTATACTGGCAATTAAATACATAAGGGATCCTATCATTGATCTATATAATCTTTGATCAATAGATTTTTCTGAAGGATTAGGTACAATCTTTTCAATTGTTGAGGCTGGGGTTTTGCATGAAGATGCATCAGCAAGATTGTACTTCTTCAATATTTGATGTATGTAGTTTTCTTGATTGATGAAAATCTCATCTATCTTTTGATGAACTTGAAGACCAAGAAAGAAAGTTAATTCTCCCATTGAGCTCATCTGAAACTCTGATTTCATCAATTCTTCAAAATTTACACACAATCTCTTATTTGTTGATCCAAATATAATGTCATCAATATATATTTGAACAACCAAGAGATCTTGATGTTCTTGTTTGAGGAAGAGAGTCTGATCAATGGTTCCCCTTTTGTATCCATGCTTGAGCAGGAAAGATGATAGTGTTTCATATCATTTTCTTGGGGCTTGGTGAAGACCATACAAGGCTTTATCAAGTTTTATATTCTGTGAGGATAGTGAGGATCTTCAAATCCAGGGGGTTGTGACACATAAACTTCCTCATCAATTTTCCCATATATGAAGGCACACTTGACATCCATTTGATACACAGTGAACTTCTTGTATGATGCATAAGCTAGGAACACTCTTATGGCTTCAATTCTTGCAACTGATGCAAAAACTTCATCATAGTCTATTCCCTCTTCTTGTGTGTATCCTTGAGCAATCAACCTTGCTTTATTTCTTACAATAATCCCTCTGTCATCTAGTTTATTTTTGAAGAGCCATCTAGTTCCAATTGGATGTTGGCCTTTAGGTAAATCAACTAGATTCCAGACTTTCTGCTTTCTGAATTGTTGAAGGTCTTCTTGCATAGCTTCAATCCAGCTATTGTCCTTTAGAGCAGCAGTGATGTTTGGAGGAACCACTTGTGAAAGAAAACAAGTGAAAAGACAAATTTTAGCAGTACCACTTTGGCTTCTTGTAGTTCTTTTTGCAGGATCTCCAATGATGTTGTTGATTGGATGAGACTTATGAATTCTTGTTGTTGAAATTGATTCAACTGGAATAGATGATTCCAAGTTAGTCATGTTCATTGACGTAGACAAATCCAATCCAGTTGATGAATTTAGGAAATAATCAAAGTGTTCCTCCTGTTCATTATTGGGCATAGAGCAGTCTTCCTAAGTTTGAACATCAGTAGCATCATCAATGTCTTCCGTAGGAATTTCTCCGGAAGCATTTCTCCTTGCAGCTGATCAAATAAATCGTCGATCCTGGGAAGAGGATATCGGTTCTTCACCGTCAACTTGTTCAGTTCACGGTAATCGATGCACATACGGAACGATCCATCCTTCTTCTTGACAAATAGTACCGGTGCTCCCCACGGTGAATGACTCGGTCGAATAAAACCCTTCTCCAGTAGTTCCTGTAATTGGCTAGACAACTCTTGCATCTCGGATGGTGCTAGTCGATATGGCGTTTTCGCTACCGGTGTAGCTCCAGGAACCAACTCAATACGGAATTCCACCTGTCGTGGAGGAGGTAAACCAGACAAGTCATCTGGAAATACATCTGGGTAATCCCGTACCACTGGAATATCCACCAGTTTCCTTTCTTCGTCTTTCTTTTCAACCACATGAGCCAGAAAAGCATAGCACTGCTTTCGTAAACTCTGGCGTGCTTTCATGCAGGAAATAAGCTTTAAGCTCTTACCCGGTCGTTCTCCCTGAACCTTGAGTACTTCCCCGTTTGGCATAGGGATACGTACTATTTTGTCTCGGCAGACAATCTCTGCTCCATTTTGCGACAACCAATCCATACCCACAATCACATCGAAGCTTCCTAACTCGAAGGGTATCAAATCTATCTCAAAGGTGTGATCCTCCAGCGTCAACGAACACTTCCTAATAATCTCATCGGCCTGAACAACTCTACCATTGGCCATTTCTACGGAGTAGCTAGTTTCTAGCCTACTAGGACTCAAATCAAGTAATTGCACAAACTCAGAAGATATGAAACTATTGTCTGCTCCAGTATCAAATAATATAGATGCGAAGTGATGATTGAGTAAGTGCGTACCCGTGACAACATTCGGGTCCTGACGAGCATCATTGGCTCCAATGACGAATGCACGCCCCCGAGCTGCGTTCCCCTGAGTAGCCGGGCCTGGATTCCCAGCGATAGCCATCACCTGCTGCTGGTTGTTCCCCTGTTGACCCGGTGCCCGATTCAGCCTGGGACACATGTTCCTGTAATGATCAGGGCTCCCACACTCAAAGCAAGCCCTTGCATTCCCGGCGGGGTTAACCGCGTTGACGGGTGCTACCAGATTCGGCGCAGTTCTGCAATCTCTTGCCAAATGACCCGGGCGCCTACAGTTCGCGCACACCCGGCACTGCGTCCCTGGGGGATGATGATAATTGCACCTGTCACATTTGGGGTGCGGCCCCACATACTCTCTCCTGGCCTGAGACACGGCCACAAAATTCCTGGTCGGCTTAGACCTCTTCTCAAATTTCCCGGCACTCGACCGGCTCGATTACCCAACATCTTTCCTCTTCTCTGCTCCTCTGCCCAAAACCCCTGTTCTAACCATCTCATCAGTCAAAGCGCCAGCTTTCAGAATTGCGCTCTGAATAGTAGGAGGAGCGGCTGCTGTGACCATAGCTCTAATTTGAGGCGCGAGTCCCCAAATGTACCTCTCGATCCTCTTTGATTCCGGCGTAACCAGATGCGGAACCAATCTTTCCAGCTCATGAAAACGATCAGTATAAGCTGCATGTCCTGCCCCCACCATAGCATGATTCCAGAACTCATGCTCCAATTTCTGCATCTCGTTGAGAGGGCAGTATTCCTCAGTGATCAAGGCTTTGAATTCATCCCATGACATCTGCATCGCAGATTCTCTTCCTCGAGCTTGAACCTGGGTGTTCCACCAGGTTAGGGCCTTACCCTGTAGGGAACAAGTGGCATACTTGATCCTCTGGCTGTCGAGGCACTCACTGATGTCGATCACTGCCTCCATCTTTTCTAGCCACCTGGTTAGGGCTATCGCCCCACCTTTTCCATCGAATTCCCTCGGCTTACAAGCCACAAACTCCTTGTATGAACACCCCCGACGAGCATTAACAACCCCAGTCTCAATACCGGCAGTACCACCATTTCCGGTTTCCTGGTTGCTCTCGTTTCCGGTCGGGTTCCCGTTTCCCGTCTCAGTTTCAATCCCACCTTGGGCTCCATCATCGTTGCCACCATCCCCGTGAGGGTGGTGTTGTTGGAGTGCGTCGCTCACTTGGGCCACAATAGTAGGAATCAATGCGGCCAATTGCTGAGCGATCAGGGCTGCCATGTCGGCGTTCCCTGTTCCTTGACTGTTACTGGCAGGAGCATCGTTTGCTCTTGGTGCTCTGCCTCTGCCTCGGCCTCTGCCCCTTGGGGCTTCACTCCCGCCACTATTGCTACGGGTAACTCTTCGAGGCGGCATGTTCTAATCATAAAAGAGGTAACATATAAGCTTTAGTCACCATAAGATACACAAGTATTCCACTTATCAAGTTCCAATGTTCATGTTCCGGTCGGTCAAGATCACCATGCAGCCCATTTCAAGCATATTCTCGGTATACCGGTGATGTTTATATATAGGGTTCCCCGCAGCGTTCCCACCACACCCACGATGTACCGAGAATGATGCCCGATCCGGTTACATGACATCCGACTTTCCTTTACATCATATCCATAATAATCCATCAAGTCCATGTATTTCATGTCAATAACACACATCGCATGCAATTCGTGCAGTTCTCACACCCTGAATTGATAATGTTTCAATGATAACCCATCACAACAGTTGTAAGTCCATGTATACAATCACGTTTAGTCTAGCGGAGGTTGTCTATTTCCTTCCTCTTTCGAGGTTTCAGACATATTCCTCCTCAGAGTTAATCTCAATGTCCAAGGTCAAGCGCAATAGCATGATCTGTGAAGATCTCTTCGGGTTTAATACCCGGATCTGATAAACTAACTCGGGGCGCAGAGGGAACGGAAGATCCAATAGAAGCATCCCATAAAAGAGTGAGCACAGAGGCTCTCTCATAGGACGGAAAGATCACATAACAATTAGATGAACAAATCAAGCAGCGAGGAACACATACACGAGATATAATATGCATACAGAGTCCTAGCATGCAAATCTACATGAAGGTTCCTAGGTTATAGTCTAGGTCAAGCGTATTGCCTAATTCTCTATAACCAATGGCTCTGATACCAATCTGTCACACCCCCGCTAAAAGCGGAAACATGGGGATGTAATGAGACCGGGATCGTCATAACACATGGTAAGCGATAGAGAGCAATATAAATAAATGATGACATGCGTGTCATGACGACACCCGACAACAAGGGGACTTGTGTCGTGTTTAGTCAATGTTCACGACAACATAGCCATAAGCAACATGATAATGATAACACATAATCAGATAAGATGAAAATGTAAATGTTAATTCCCACAACCCGGGAACAAGTTTCAAAAGTTGATAATTGTTTACATGCGTTAACATTGTTTGAAAGATTGTTTATCAAAATGAGCTAAGTCCCAAAAATGCATCCTAGGGTCTCCACTAAGGCAGCACACCTAGATTCCTGGACTTGCATGACCACCTGAAAAGATATGCTCAAAACGGTCAACATAATTGTTGGTGAGCTCGCAGGTTTATGTAATAAAAATGTAAGTAATGCTGTAATAAGTAAGCGCGTTGAAATACCGTGAATACAGTTATATACACAAGTAAATATCACATGACATGAGCTTTGCAACCAAACCTAGCGACGTACACAAAGAAATTGTCGGCATATATTCACCCAAGGGCCCGTTCCTGGCCACTGATGGTACCAACTAGTATACCATCGAACGAGGGTGGGGGTGTCAACCCAGTAGTACTACCAATACCTAACCGTCGGTTCCCACACTGGAATTAAATAGTTGCAAAGATAGAACCACACAGCAGACCCAAGCATGTATCAAATAGTACTTGCAACACAGTATCACGTTGATTCCTTGTATGTAAAATGTATGTAAGTTGTACAGCATTGAAAGTGTGTAAGCATACTTTTCCCCCAAGTTGTAAATGATTGAAATATTGTATAAGCGTAAAAAGGGGCCACGAAACTCACTTGTTAGGTGGTAAGTATGTATGATCGATGTATCCCAAATGTTGAATGCAAATAAACAGTCAAACACCTATTGACAGTTATTGTATAGCATTAATGATATGATATATGTATAAGCGCGCAATAATGATGGGTCGGTTCGGGTCGTATCGGCTGGGTCGCGTATAACTCACACAGACTGACACACGTACTAGATCCTATGTAGATCCAAGTACAAGACATTGTCGCCATTAATGATGATGTTTAAGTATCGTTGTTATTGAAGAAGTATTGAATAAGTGTCAATAGTTTTAAGTCAATTGGTCGTTGTAAAGCGTCGGTTCAATTTGTTCAAAATAGTTTCTGTGCCCTTTCTCGCGTTGACTTTAATCTTTGTGGCCGAACAATGGCATTATTGTGTTAGTGTTACCTCAACACCACACGACTTACTCACACCGCGCATAAGGAATCAAACACAACAACTTCAGTCGCATAACAAGGCCAGACGCACGACTCAACCTCCATTCGTGCGAATCAACCCTCAATCGTGCGAATCAGCTTCATTCGTACGATTGAGCCTTCATTCGTATGACTGGCATTCAGTCGTACCACACAACACCCAATCGCACGACTCAACCTCCATACGCACGAATCAACCTTCAATCGTGCGAATTAGCTACTTTCGTACGATTGAACCTTCATTCGTGCGATTGGACTCCAGTCGTGCGAATCACGCACATTCGCACACATTCAGTCGGTCACCTGACTCAATCGCACACAATCACTCAATCGCATGACTCAATCGCATACACTCATTCGCACGCATGACTCAATCGCATACAGACACTCAGTCGCACAACTCAGTCGCACGACCTGCCTAGTCGCACAACTCAGTCGCGCGTTTGACTCAGACGCATGATCCAGTCGCACGACCCACTCAGTCGCACGGCTCAATCGCATGGATGACCCAGTCGCCTGATCTGTAGAATCGCGACTGTGGTCGGGATGAGCAGCCCCCGAGCTGCTCTAAACACGGGTTTTACACCACAAGGACCTCCAGAAACACTCAGCAAACATACACAAGCATGAAACACAAACAAAGAGACCTCACACGCACCCATACGACCTTGTATGTTCGGGTTGAACCCGAACACCCGAAACCCTAGTTTTGGACAGTCGTGAAAAGGCTAGAAAACGGACAACTAAAGACAACTACCTGCTAGAGAGGGGTAGTCTAAGCTGTAGACGGTGACAAGACGAAGAAAACAAGACCTCTCGGGTTCGATTTGGTGCAAGAATGGTGATTTTGTGTGTGAAGAGGATGAAGATGAAGAAGATGGTGATAATGAAGATTAGGGCTGGTAAGAGGGTATTTATACCCAGCCCAAGTTTGCAAAATTACAAGTTTAGTCCCTGCACTTAACCCCCGAGTTTTCCCAAATTTGGTTCGGTTGAAAAACGACTTTATTTGATGTTTTATTATAATTGTAAAAGTTCATTTAATGTTGTTATGACTTAAGAAATGGTTATATTAAGAACATTTAATATATTTATAAAATGATATATTTGACGTTTTCAAAAATGAAAGTTTTAAAGGTCTTTTTAAGGTTAACACATGGTTATAACGGATGCACACACAACGATAATAATGCACACATGATATCCACATATAGAATCAAATAAGGATGAGGAATGACCAATCATAGAATAGATGACGGACAAACACGTTAATTGACGGACCTTAAAGTGACGGATGTCACAGTTAGTGTTATCAAACATTATGGTATAATTTTGATCACAAATTTGAGACACACTCAGTAAATTATACTATAAATTTTCACAATAGTTTACTTTCTCAAACTTGAGCACACCATTTGTTACCATTCCTTCATCAACAATTTTACCTCCCTTCTTATCCCCACTAAATGCCACATAAGAAGCATTTTTATGTTTGAAGTCATAGAGAAGTGAACAGTTTCCTGTCATATGCCTGGAACAACCACTGTGAACATACCACTTGTTGTCAGCTCTCCAAGATTGTTCCTGCACACAGAAACAAATCAGTTAGAATTGACAACCCAAGCCTTAATAATCTTGGGATTGCCAGCAGTGTCTAAAATTGTTACTCCTTCATGAATAAGTCTTGAAGTTTCAGTATTAATTTTAGTTTTGTTTGATTCATTCTAAGATGTTTCAGGTGAGGATGATTCTTCTGAAGATGAGGTTGTTGAACTGAGTCCTGGTTTCTCAATCACTTCTTCATTCACCTTATTTTTATTGGTTTGAGGCTTTGGTTTTGATAATGAATCTTGATTGGTGAAAGTTTCACTATCCTTTGATTTTGAATGAGGTACATGTGTTCATTTTTCAAAATTATCAAGGAATGCATCATCAGCCTTTATTTCCTTTTTAGTCAAATCCACCCTTTTATGAGGTGTTTTTGATTGCTGGAAAGTTGTTCTTCTCTTCAAAGGATGAACATCAGTGGATGTCTTTTCCTTTGATTTTGGCTTTTGTTTTTGTTGAGACTTCTTGAGTTTTGAACCTTTTTCACAATCAGTAGATTGAGTGTCTGATTCAACTTTATCTGATATTTTCTTCTTTGTGCCTTTTGTCTTATTCTTTTTGTTGAAATAACATTCCTGAGTTGAATGGTTATTTTTATTGCAGATAGCATAGTGTTTGTTGAAGTAGCAGTCAGATGTCATGTGATTGTTCATATTGCAATAGAACAATAACTATTGAAGTAACAATCTTCTGTATTGTGATTTTTCATGTCACACCATTTGCAATACATCTTCTCTGATTCTTTGTCAGAATCAGTTACTTTCTTCTTCTTTGTCAAATTCTGAGGCTTTACATCCTTTTCCATTTTTGAAGTTGATTTATCTTCTTTTAGCTTTTTTGGCTTTGATTTGATTGTTGCTGCCTTCCGTAGATCATCTACTGAATCAACAGATTTGTTTTTCCGCAGATCTTCTACTGAAGAAGGTTTCTTCTGCTGAAGATCAGCTGATTGCTTCTTCTTTCCTCTATCTACTGAAATTGTGTGTACTTTCTCCGTAGATACATGCTTTTCAGTTTCTTCATTTGAAGATTTTTGTTGTTGATGAAGTTCTTGAAGACCTTCATTTAGCTGAGCTATTCTCTTGCAGATAGTCTTCAGCATGTTTCTTTGTTTTGGAGGATATGGCAACTTTGTTTCTTCAAGTACTTTTGGAATGAATGGTTCTTCATGGACTTTTGGAATGTTAGTTTCAGAAAAAACATTCCTACTAATGTTCATAAGATCATCATCATGTTCATCAGAATCTTCCAAGTCATCACACTCATCAAAGTCAATTTCTGAGTCATTTTGATTAATCTTTTCTGATTCAGATGACTCAGTTCCATTCACCTCAGTTTTATTATGAAAAACTTGTTGATTAGATTTTGTTTTAAACTTGGTGCTTGGCACAAAATGATTTGACAAGTTATTTGTTATTGATTCACGTAAAGGTGTGTAATTATTGTTTATAGGAGGTGCCATAATATTATATCCCAACCCAGACCTGTTCTTTGATTCAATATGAAATTTAATAATTTCTCATACTGCTGAGATAAAAGTTGAAACTTCTAAAGTTTCACTTCAGTTGATGCATGATCAGCCATGGATTTAGTTAAGGAAGTGGTCAGATGCTCAACTTGTGCTTTTAAACTATAGTTTTCAGAAACAATTTTATCTAGATCCTTTTGTAAAGAGTTAATTTTTATTTGATATAAATTATGTTCTCTTACATGAGATTCATTCAAAATCATTGTTTCTTTAACTTTATCAGCCAATTGTTGAGCATGGACTCAATATCTCTCTACTTCCTCAACACATATTGATGAACATAACCTGTCTCTTACCTCACTTGCCATGGGTGGAACTTTGTTTTCCATGTGAGCCATTAAAGCTTGATTTTCTTCCAAGACTTCCTTCTCATACATACTCTACTCACAGGTTCCATCTTGAAGAATGATCAGCCTAGATTCTTTTGAGTTGCTTGTTCCCGTGATGTATTAGTGGCTAGTGGGGATGAGTTGGCAAGTTGTGGTTGCCTGAATGATCTTTGAAATGATGATGTTTGTTTAGACTGATGTTGCTGTTGTTGTGTTGAGTCAGGATTTTGTTGATTGCATTCTCTAGAGAAGTGTCCTTAGAGATTTCACTTGAAGAATCTTACCTTGCACTTATCAACACCAATCCGTGATGATTTACCTGCAGCAGCCAAATTCTTGTTTCTTCTGAGATATTGTTTGGCTCTATAGGCAAACATTGCCATTTGCCATTGTAGATCCATCTCCTCCACTACATCTGGAGGTAATTCTTCCAAGTCTTGTTGGCACATGTTTGCAGAGGTTAATGAGCTTCCCAGGTAAGCTTGAAAACTTGAACTGAAAGCTGCAAAAGCTGCTTTTTGTTTTTAGAGTCCAGAATGACAGTGATGGACTTTGGTTGATTGTTGATTGTAGGCTTTTCTAATGATGTATCTCTTTGATCATCAGTTCTTCCTTTCTCTTTTCTTGACTTACTTTGAGAAGATTTCTTAGGAGGTTTTGAAGCATAGAAACTTACTTCCTCTTCATCTTCACTTAAAGTACAAGAGTTGTCACCATCATTATTAGAAATAAAGGCACTTCCAGCACTTCTTGTTTCTTTAAAGTGATATGGTGATACATGAGTTCTCACACTCTTGTTTCTTGATTTCTCATCCATTTCAAGAGCCTCAACTTTAGCTACTAGAGTATCTAAACCAACTGCTTTGAGGTCAATGGTGTTCTTGAACATGGATACAGTTTGCTTCCAACTTTCTGGTAAAGTATGGAGCATCTTCTTGTTCAATTTCTCATTTGTGTATTTCAACTCCAAGATGTTTATCTCTGTAACAAGTTGCATAAAACTATGGAGTTGTTGGGGAATTGATTCACCCTCAATATGATGAAAAGTTTCATATTGTGAACGAAGGGTGTCCTTCCTAATGCTTCGGATTTCATCACTCCCTTCACAGAGTGTATGAAGAATCTTCCACAAGGAATTAGCTGTTTTGTAATTTTCACACCTGATTAATATTTCATCTGGTAAAGCCATACTAAGCAAGCTGTATGCTTTAATATCAACTTTAACCTTCTTAATATCATCAGGTGACAATTCTTTTGTACTTTTAGGTTGATTATTGTCATTATAATCCGGCCCAAGAATGGGTGGAATATAAGGACCTTCTTTTATTGAAACCCATAATTCAGAATCTATAAAATTTACATGATTCCTAAACTTGATTTTCCAGGATTTAAAATCTGCTTTTGTTTCCAACTAAGAGGTTGGTAAGATGATCCACCAAAGTTGCTCATGATTAGTTAAGATCTAAGACTTTAACTAATGGATTTGTTCAATGGATATGAACAATTTATTGATGTTGATCAATAACTAAGATCTGCTATTCAATTGATTTGAATATAGATCCAAGTTAATCAAACTATGTACTTGCTGAATGACAAATCACAGATCACACACACAAAAACTATTTGCTTAAAAGAAAAAAACAATAGATCTGATCAGTAAAAACTGACAAATCTAGAGAATTCAGTAAACAATTAAACACAGTTAAAAGTGATAGATCAATCAATCTAAATCAATGAGCACTTGGCTCTGATACCACCTATGAATCCTAGGATCGCAATCAGAAATTATCAGTGTTAATTCAAGTCAAGTCAACGTTTGCGGAATCAACGTTAACTTGGTTCAATTGTTTGTATTAATTTCAAAATAAATAATTATTAATGAATAGGATGAACGCAATGAATGGAACACAATTAATAATCAGACAAATATTCAATTCAAACTTATTTCATTAAAACATGTTAATGATTACAGATGAATAAACAATGAATGAATGATATTGATTTGAGTGTTTGATGATGTGACGACTGCTAGGGTTTTGATTTGTGTGATTTGATGTGATATTTCGTGATTGTAATGTTGCTTGGATGTTTTCCGTCAAAGCCGTCCCTTGATGTGAAACCTAGTATCCATATATATAGGCACGTGTGTTTCTGTTAAGGAAACACTGGATTTCTTGGGATTTGCACAACTGACTTGTTGACTTGTAACACTTTGTATTATTAAATACAAGCATTTGGACTCCGCAGGACTATGGTCTTTCGTAGATGTTTGTTCTTCCGCAAGAGGCTTGTTCTTCCGAAGCAATCTTCACTTTCATCCTCAGAACAGGTTGTTTACTCATCCGCAAGAGTCTTCACTTGACCTCTGATCACTTGAACTCCAGAGCTGATTGTTCATCCGCAGATGATCTTCGGATGTTTGTTACTGGTAAGAAACATATCTACGGAAGAACAAAATGTTCATCCGTAGATGTTTCTTACTCTTAGTCGATTTCAGTAATTGACCAAGTATAATGCTTTATCTGCAAACATACATAAATCAACACACATATATGGGTTAACCTATATATTTAATGCATACATAATAATGAATTACAAGTATTCATTACAAATATTGATTAAAGTTCTAAGCCTATACAAAATGGACTAGATCTGTTAAGGAAACACCAGATTTCTTGGGATTCGCAACAGCTGTCTTGTTGACTTTTTGACTTGTAACACTTTGTATTATTAAATACAAGCGTTTGGACTCTGCAGGACTATGGTCTTCCGTAGATGTTTGTTCTTCCGCAGGAGGCTTGTTCTTCCAAAGCTATCTTGTTCTTCCGAAGTAATCTTGTTCTTCCAAAGCAATCTTCACTTTCATCCTCAGAGCAGGTTGTTTACTCATCCGTAGGAGTCTTCACTTGACCTCTGATCACTTGAACTCCAGAGCTGATTGTTCATCCGCAGATGATCTTCGGTTGATTGTTACTGGTAAGAAACATAACTACGGAAGAACAAAATGTTCATCCGTAGATGTTTCTTACACTTAGTCGATTTCAGTAATTGACCAAGTATAATGTTTTATCTGCAAACATACATAAATCAACACACATATATGGGTTAACCTATATATTTAATGCATACATAATAATAAATTACAAGTATTCATTACAAATATTGATTAAAGTTCTAAGCCTATACAAAATGGACTAGATCTCTTGACCCTAGATCTAACATATCATGTATGAGATCAACACTTTGAATGAATACAAGTGTGGATCTACCACATGTACATAACTATCATATACGAACACACTATCACAACATGGAAACTATCACATATGGGAGTTCTCATATCACATTTATCAGATACTAATTAGTAAGCTCTGATACAAATAACTATAAGATGTATATACATACTATACCCTGTGTCATGCTATACTAAAGATCAAGTACTCTATTATAACCCAAGAGCTGCAATTGGACGACTACTATCACACTTGGCCAAAAACTATATCATCACTTTACATGGGCCCAAGTACTATAATAAATTATAAGGCCAAGAATTATAACGATTACTATCATATGTTGAAATACTTTAACTTACATAAATAGGATTCTTCAGCATCAAACGTCTTTTCATTGATCAATAACCGTAAAATGTAACCCTTAGCATTAAAAATACTTGTACTTTCTTATATTCTTTTAATGTATGAAAACTAGCCCGAAAATAGTATAAAACATATGAATAGGGGATCTAGAACTCACCTTAGTTGCCAAATGCCCTAAGCGTATCCCAAAAAAATTTCCAAGTAGCATCTCCATCATTATGGATTCATTATCTTCTTTAGCATTAAACCATAATCATCATAAGCATGAAACCCTCAAGACCTTCATACCATGAATCCACCATGTTTGTTGTCATAAAACCATCATCACCACGAGTAACTATACATCATCATCATAAGCTTGCCTTCATACCATATCATCGTTATCATAATATCACAAGTCATCTCCTACCCATCACCCTTATTTTCATAGTACTACCATCATCATCTTCATAGGACAATCATCATCATCATAGAACCATCATTGCATAACCATCATTATCATCATGGCACCTTCATCATCACCATAGAACCATCATGTGAACCATCATCACCATCATGTAACCATCATCATGAACCAAAATACCACCATCATTAGGGGTGCAAGTTAGAAGGGTTCTGAGGGGGCCACCCCCTGTTTTTTCGCTCAGAAGTAGTAATTTATTCATATTTCGGTCCGACTTTTTATATGTATTGAGTGCGGCCCCCTAACTATTTTTCCATAAAAATTTTTGGCCCCCTAATTTTCAATCATATACGTATTCATATACTCATTAAATATTAATTTCAAGTTTAACATAAGTAAATAACTTTAATATATATATGGGCTTTAATTAAATAAAGGCCCAATTCCATTAAGTAGTAATAAAAAATAAAATTACTTAAATGAAAAAGTCCAAACCATCAGCCGATAAGGCTTTACTGAAAATCGCCCAGGTCTTTGCTTCTTTCTAAGATTCCAACTATTTTTAAAGGGTTATCTATTTTGAATTTAAGCAAAGCTCCAACTTGCAAGCAAGTGTTTTTGAATCAATTTAGTAGGTTGAAGTCGCAATTTGGGTTGTATATTCACAAGGTAATTTTTTTAATTTTCATTCATCATTATTGAGTTTTTGATTTAGATTATGAACTAGGGTTGTTAAGAAAGACAGAAATTGGAATGATTTTTTAGGTATTACTAGTATTGTAAACTTTAATTGCATCATTTAATATTCTAAACTTTAATTTACCTATTACATTGCATCTACTTGATTATTTTTCAAAGATTCTAAAATTAGGGTATATAATGGTGGAATTTGGGATTTGGGGAAGATGATCAGTTAAAGTAAAGTTGTAGTTTAACACAATTTCATGATTCTATATTTGTCTATTAGGTATATCATGGGAAAAACAAAAACTATTTATTTTTTTTCAAAAGAAAGGATAATGAACAAGAGAATAAACGTCATAAAACTTCAAAGACTGAGTCACAAGAGCATGAAAATTATCAAGAAAACATGGTAATTCTGAAGCTCCACAACCACAATCAAACACTTATGGAGTGGACTTTAACCATTTAGAAAGAGATCTAGCTAAATGAAAGCCAATGTGGGAGTATCTGGTTAATTCAAGGGAACAAGTAAGACAAGCTTATCTTTTTTTAGGACCTTATCAGATACGCCTTTCAGAGTATCAATATTAAGGTTCACAAATGCATACTCGTAGGTTCTAATATGCTTGGTTTAGTATATTCCCTAATTGGTTAGAGTATTCTCTAACAAAACATGCTTCTTATTGTTTTATGTGTTATCTATTTAGTGATAAACCAAGTGTGAGCTACGGTTACGATTCATCTACAGTTAAAGGATTTGACAAATGGAAAAAAAGTTAACGGGAAAAACTATGCATTCTTAAAGCACATTGGTACTTCACAACATAGAAATTCTATGGCATTTAGTGAAAACTTGTTGAACCAAGCTACACATGTTGAAAATGTCATATTGAAGCAAAATAAAGAGCAAATAAATAGAAACCCTTTATGATAAAAAAACTACGTTTGATGTTGTTGACATTCCAAGCTTGTGCGTTACGAGGACTTAATGAATCTTCTATTTCTAAAAATCAAGGTAATTTTCTTGAATTGCTAAAACTTCTAGCATCTTATAATGATGAAGTTGCAAAGGTTATATTAGAAAATGCTCCTTATAAGTCAAAGTATACTTTTGGAGATATTCAAAAATAAATACTTAGTATTATTGTAAATAAAGTTCAAAAGTATATTGAAATTGAAGCGTGGGATTCAAGCTTTTTGTCATGGTTCATGAGTCACGAGATGAGTCAAAAAAAGAGAATATGACCATAGTTTTGAGATTTGTTGATGCAAATGGGATGATATGAGAAAGGTTCTTGGATTTGGTTCATGTTAGGGTACTTTATCAGCAACCCTAAACACAAGTTTGTGGAAACAACTTTTGCAGTATCAGTTTGATGTTAGTAAAATCCGTGGGCAAGGTTATGATGGTGCTAGCAAAATGAGAGGGGAATGAAACGGATTAGAATCTCTTATTCTTAAGGATTGTTCTTATGCGTATTACGTACACTGCTTTGATCATAGGTTATTGACTTGTTTTATTTAAACATTTAACTAAAATACTCTTATGCTTATGCTTATTACATTTTTATTCTTTGCTCACAGGTTAAACTTGCCTTAGTTTGTGCTTCAAGAGAAGTTATTCCAGTACATCAATTATTTACAAGCTTAGTTTCTATAATAAATGTGATTTGTGCTTCTAGTATATGTCATGATGAGTTACAGAAGGCAAAGGCAGATGAGGTTGAAAAATTATTAGAACTGGTGAAATAAAGTCAAGAAAAGGATTGAATCAAGTTGGAACATTAAGAAGACCTGGTGATACGCTTTAGGTTTTTCATTTTAACTATGTCTGTAATTTGCATAAGATGTTTGATATCACTCGTGTTGTTATCTGGGAATAATTGAAGACTTATCTCATACTACCTATTCTTAACATGGAGATGGTGATGCAGCTTACTGTGACTTGAAACCATTTGAGTTTATGTTTATTCTTCACTTGATAAAGGAAGTAATGGGAAAAACTGATACACTTTCTCAAACAATACAAAAGAAATCCCAAGATATTCTTAATACCATGGAGTTAGTTTCTTCAACAAAGGTTAGTCTAAATGATTTTAGAAACAATGGATGGGATTCTTTACTTGCACAAGTTACTTACTTTTGTAGTATGCATGAAATAGAAATACCGGATATGAATGCTCCATATACTTTTACTCGGTACGGCCTCGTAAAATATTTTCATGTTACATTTGAACATTATTACCGAGTAGATCTGTTTACTTCCACATTAGACAAACAATTACATGAGTTGAATAGTAGATTCAATGAGCACGTAACCGAGTTTTTATCTCTTAGTTCTAGTTTAGTTTCAAAAGAGATTAATGTTGATAAGATTTGTCTTCTTGTTGAGAAGTTTTATCATGAAGATTTTATAGAGCAGGAGAGAATTCAGTTACAATATCAATAAAAGATTTCTAATGTAAAATTGACAAAGAATATCAAGCTACGTGGTGTATCAACTCTTTTGGATCTATGCAAAAGCCTTGTGGAAACTCAGAAACATGAGACATACTATTTGGTTGATAGAGTGGTTTGGCTAATCTTGACACTTCTTGTTTCTACCACAACAACAGAGAAGGGATTTTCAGCAACAAATATATTCAAGAATCACCTTCGCAATAAGATGGTAGACGAGTATCTTGCAAATAGCTTGGTCGTTTACATAGAAAAAGAAATTGCTGAAAAGATTGATTCGGAATCCATAATGGATGAATTCAAATATCTTAAATGTCGTCGAGCTGAGTTGTAATTCTTCTTCTAGGTGGTCATGTGTTCAAGTCTCACTCTGAGCAAAATGCTCAGAGTTGAGCCAGGGGGTTTTCTCAGCATTGAGTTTCCTCCTGAAGGGGTTGGGGGTGCGGTCCCGTCTAGGAAATGAATAGGTGGATCTGATTAAAATAACACCTATCATCCGAATCAGGGTTGTACATTTGCCGTTAAAAAAAGGTACTTACCATTTCTTTCGCACCATCATAAATATATTAGATTTTTGTTTTTATAAAGATATCTAGTTTCTTTGTGTGTAAAAACACTAATTCTAATGAATCAATATAATTAGATAAACTTAAGAGTTTTTATATCAAAAAAATAGCAAAATATTTTATGTTTCCCATTTCTTTCGCCCCCCCTAAATACTTGTTCAAGCTCTGCCACTGACCATTATGTCATGAGACCATCGTCATGATCATCATCATCATCATCATCTTACCTTCCTATTCTATTTCATCTCCATCATGATTCTTCATCATCACCTTGTTTAGACATCATCAACATCCTATTAAGCATCACACTGTGATCAAACATAATTTCATCCATGGAGCACCACCACCGGCAGCCAAGAAGAACCATTCATAGGACCACTACACCATCCTCATCGAGTTAGAGCTGTCATTGACCATCATCTAAGTAACCATGATTTATGGCTTCAACTCTTCTTTACCGCGGACACCACGACTGTCCAATTGTTATCACAACCTACCTTCGTCGCCACTGGAGCTATTCCAGCTTGTTATCATCACCAATATGAAAATTCATCACCGGAAAAGTTATGACAGTGACCTTTATGAAGCCCATCCACATCCAAGCTTAGTGCATGAGGTTAGCGTTCTCGCCAGAAGAATTATGCACCGTCACTACCGCTGCATACTGGTGGGGACCTCATCGGAAAAAGCTAAATCTTGTGATCTCAGCACAAGGTTGAATCAAATAAGAATGAAATAAGAGCTAAAGTGCCAATCATGTGGATGTCATTGCCATCTAGAGGTCTCGCCCGAGGAACTATGACCATCGTTGCATGAGTTGTCGGAGGGGGAGGGGGATCCTGGTTACAATTGTGGCTGATTACAAATATTTGTGTTAGGGTTATTAATTAAGTTCTACCATTTTTTCATTTTCCCATTTAGGTTCTAATACTTTATTTCTAACCCTTAACGTTAAAACTAAGTCGTCTTTCATTTATTATTGTGGCATGTCATGGTGTGCCGGTGTCTATTGTTTTCGATAGAGACACTTTGTTTACATCTAAATTTTAGACAAGATTTCACGAAACACTAGGAATGAGATTTCATATTAGTACAACTTACCATCCTCAGATAGATGGGCAATCAAAAAGAACCATTCAGACATTAGAAGACATGCATCAAGCATGTATTATTAATTTTGGTGGAAGTTGAAATGAGCACCCGTCGTTAGCAGATTCTCTTAGAACAACAGTTTCCATACGAGATACTAATTTTTTGAAAGTGTAAACCATAGAGTGATGGGATGATATCTGATAGAAAGAGTTGGGGAGTATAGAAATTATTAAGGCTACATTAGAGAATTTCGAAAAGATCAAGATTTTAGTGAAACCAACTAAGGATAGACAAAAGTCTTATGCTGATAAATGACAGAAAGCGATTAAGATTTAAGTTTTTGATAGAGTAATGTTGAAAGTATATACATGGAAGGGGATTATTTATTTTCACAAAAGAGGAAAGTTGAGTCTAAGGTACAACGGACCTTTTAGAATTTCTGCTAAAGTTGGAGAAGTGGTTTTTAGATTGGAACTCCATGATGAGCTATGTGGGATTCATCCTACATTCCATCTATCTCACTTACACAATGTTTGGTTGAAGATGATGTTGTTATTATCAAATTAGATGAGAGGTTGAATTATAAGGAGAAACTCATGGCTGTCCTAGATTAGAAAGATAAGCAATTATGAAATAAGGTGATTAGCCAAGTTAAAGTATAGTGCAATCACCATAAAGGATGAGAAGCAACATGGGAATTGGAAGGGAAAATGAGATGACACTACCTAGACCTTCAAGGCATAGCTGGGTTTCAAGGACGAAACCTAAATAAGGGGGGCCGAACTTGTAACACCCAAAATTTCAGAAAGAAAAAAAAAGAAATAAAGTTGTGATTATATAGAAGAAAATGGACTAAAAGTAGACCTTTTAAAAGGCAACCCTATTCTTGGCTATACAAGGAAGTGAGCCGTCCCTTCCCTAACTTTCATGCACCCAACTTTCCCCAAGTTAGAGAAAGAGACCCAGGTTCTAGAGAGAGAAAGTTAAAGAAATCGCTAAAGGTAAGATTTTTATCATGCATTTTCATAGATTTAAGCTAAATCTAAGATCTAATGGTGCTTGTAATGTGTTTAGAAGATTAAAGTTAAAACTTTATGGGTGCATGTGTGTGACATCCGTCACCTTAAGGTCCGTCAATTGACGTGTTTGTCCGTCATCTATTCTATATTTGGTCACTCCTCATCATTATTTGACTCATTATGTGGATATCATGTGTGCAATATTATCGTTGTGTGTGCATTCGTTAAAAACCGTGTGTGAACCTTAAAAAGACTTTTAAAACTTTTATTTTTGAAAACGTTAAATATATCATTTTATAAATATAATAAATGTTTTAATATAACCATTTCTTAAGTCATGACAACATTAAATGAACTTTTACAATTAATATAAAACACCTAACAAAGTCGTTTTTCAACCGAACAAATTTGGGAAAAACTCGGGGGTTAAGTGCAGGGACTAAACTTGTAATTTTGTAAACTTGGGCTGGGTATAAATACCCCTTTTCCAGCCCTAATCTTCATTATCACCATCTTCTTCATCTTCATCTCTTTCACACACAAAAATACCATCTTAGCACCAAATCCGACCCGAGAGGTCTCGTTTTCTTCGTCTTGACACCGGCTACAGCTTAGACTACCCCTCCTTAGCAGGTAGTTGTCTTTGGTTGTCCATTTTCTAGCCTTTTCACGGCTGTCCAAACTAGGGTTTCGGGTGTTCGGGTCCAACCCGAACACACAAGGTCGTATGGGTGCGTGTGAGGTCTCCTTGCTTGTGTTTTATGCTTGTGTATGTTTGTTGAGTGTTTCTGGAGGTCCTTCTGGTGTAAAACCCGTGTTTAGAGCAGCTCGGGGGCTGTTCCTCCCGACCACAGTCGCGATTCTGCAGATCAGACGACTGGGTCATCTATGCGATTGAGCCGTGCGACTGAGTGGGTCGTGCGACTGGATCATGCGTCTGAGTCAATCGCGCGACTGAGTTGTGCGACTAGGCATGTCGTGCGACTGAGTTGTGCGACTGAGTGTCTGTGTGCGATTGAGTCATGCGTGCGATTGAGTGTATGCGAATGAGTCATGCGATTGAGTGATTGTGTGCGATTGAGTCAGGTGACCGACTGAATGTGTGCGAATGAATGTGATTCGCACGACTGGGGTCCAATCGCACGAATGAAGGTTCAGTCGTACGAAAGTAGCTAATTCGCACGATTGAAGGTTGATTCGTGCGCATGGAAGTGAGTCGTGCGATTGGGTGTTGTGTGGTACGACTGAAGGCCAATCATACGAATGAAGGCTCAATCGTACGAATGAAGCTGATTCGCACGATTGAGGGTTGATTCGCATGAATGGAGGTTGAGTCGTGCGTCTGGCCTTGTTATGCGACTGAAATTGTTGTGTTTGACCCCTTGTGCGTGGCGTGAGTATGTCGTGTGGTGTCGAGGTAACACTAACACAATAATGCCATTGTTTGGCCACAAAGATTAAAGTCAACGTGAGAAAGGGCACAGAAACTATTTTGAGCAAATTAAACTAACGCTTTTACAACGACCAAATCGACTTTCAACTATTGAAACTTATTCAATACTTCTTCAATAAACAACGATACTTTATTTAAACATCATCATTAGTGGCGACAATGTCTTGTACTTGGATCTACATAAGGTCTAGTACGTGTGTCAGTCTGTGTGTGTTGTGCGTGACCCATCCGATACGACCCGAACCGACCCATCATTATTGCGCGCTTATACATATATCATATCATTAATGCTATACAATAACTGTCAATAGGTGTTTGACTGTTTATTTGCATTCAACATTTGGGATTACATCGATCATACATACTTACCACCTAACAAATGAGTTTCGTGGCCCCTTTTTACGCTTATACAATATTTCTATCATTTACAAATTGGGGGAAAAGTATGCTTACACAATTTTTATGCTGTACACTTACATACATTTTACATACAAGGAATCAACGTGATACTGTGTTGCAAGTACTATTTGATACATGCTTGGGTCTGCTGTGTGGTTCTATCTTTGCAACTATTTAATTCCAGTGTGGGAACCGACGGTTAGGTATTGGTAGTACTACTGGGTTGACACCCCACCCTCGTTCGATGGTATACTAGTTGGTACCATCAGTGGCCAGGAACGGGCCCTTGGGTGAATATATGCCGACAATTTCTTTGTGTACGTCGCTAGGTTTGGTTGCAAAGCTCATGTCATGTGATATTTACTTGTGTAATAACTGTATTCACGGTATTCCGACGCGCTATTTATTACAGCATCACTTACATTTTTATTACATAAACCTGCGAGCTCACCAACAATTTTGTTGACCGTTTTAAGCATATCTTTTCAGGTGATCATGCAAGTCCAGGAATCTAGGTGTGCTGCCTTAGTGGAGACCCTAGGATGCATTTTGGGACTTATCATGTTTTGTTATACAATCTTTTTGAACAATGTTATCGCATGTAAACAATTATCAACTTTTGAAACTTGTTCCCGGGTTGTGGGAATTAACATTTACAATCTCATCATATGTGAATATGTGTTATCATCATCATGTTGTACTTATGGCTATGTTGTCGTGAACATTGACTAAACACGACACAAGTCCCCTTGTTGTCGGGTGTCGTCATGACACGCATGTCATCATTTATTTATATTGCTCTCTATCGCTTACCATGTGTTATGACGATCCTGGTCTCGTTACATCCCCGTGTTTCCGCTTTTAGCGGGGGTGTGACAGATTGGTATCAGAGCCATTGGTTATAGAGAATTAGGCAATACGCTTGACCTAGACTATAACCTAGGAACCTTCATGTAGATTTGCATGCTAGGACTCTGTATGCATATTATATCTCGTGTATGTGTTCCTCGCTGCTTGATTGCTCATCTATTTGTTATGTGATCTTTCTACCCTATGAGAGAGCCCTTGTGCTCACTCTTTTATGGGGATGCTCCTATTGGATCTTCCGTTCCCTCTGCGCGCCGAGTTAGTTTATCAGATCCGGGTAGTAAACCCGAAGAGATCATCACAGATCATATTATTGCGATTGACCTTGGACATTGAGATTAACTCTGAGGAGGTATATGTCTGAAACCTCGAAAGATGAGGAAATAGACAACCTCCGCTAGACTAAACGTGATTGTATACATGGACTTACAACTGTTATGATGGATTATTATGGATATGATGTAAAGGAAAGTCAGATGTCATGTAACCGGATCAGGCATCATTCTCGGTACATCGTGGGTGTGGTGGGAACGCTGCGGGGAACCCTATATATAAACATCACCGGTATACCGAGAATATGCTTGAAATGGGCTGCATGGTGGTCTTGACTGACCGGAACATGAACATTGGAATTTGTTAAGTGGAGTACATTTGTATCATATGGTGACTAAAGTTTATATGTTACCTCTTTTATGATTAGAACATGCCGCCTCGAAGAGTCACCCGTAGCAGTAGTGGCGGGAGTGAAGCCCCTAGGGGCAGAGGCCGAGGCAGAGGCAGAGCACCAAGAGCAAACGATGCTCCTGCCAGTAACAGTCAAGGAACAGGGAACACCGACATGGCAGCCCTGATCGCTCAGCAATTGGCCGCACTGATTCCTACTATCGTGGCCCAAGTGAGCGACGCACTTCAACAACACCACCCTCACGGGGATGGTGGCAACGATGATGGAGCCCAAGGTGGGATCGAAACTGAAACGGGAAACGGGAACCCGACTGGAAACGAGAGCAACCAGGAAACCGGAAATGGTGGTACTGCCGGTATCGAAACTGGAGTGGTTAATGCTCGTCGGGGATGCTCGTACAAGGAGTTCGTGGCTTGTAAGCCAAGGGAATTCGACGGGAAAGGTGGGGCGATAGCCCTAACCAGGTGGTTGGAAAAGATGGAGGCAGTGATCGACATCAGTGAGTGCCTCGACAGCCAGAGGATCAAGTATGCTAGTTGTTCTTTACAGGGTAAAGCCCTAACCTGGTGGAACACCCAGATTCAAGCAAGAGGAAGAGAGTCTGCGATGCAAATGTCGTGGGACGAGTTCAAAGCTTTGATTACCGAGGAATACTGCCCTCTCAACGAGATGCAGAAGCTGGAGCATGAGTTCTGGAATCATGCCATGGTGGGGGCAGGGCATGCAGCTTACACTGATCGTTTTCATGAGCTGGCAAGGTTGGTTCCGCATCTGGTTACGCCGGAATAAAAGAGGATCGAGAGGTACATTTGGGGACTCGCGCCTCAAAGTAGAGCGATGGTTACAGCAGCCGCTCCTCCTACTATCCAGAGCGCAATTCTGAAAGCTGGCGCTTTAACTGATGAGATGGTTAGAACAGGGGTTTTGGGCCGAGGGGCCGAGAAGAGGAAGGATGTTGGGGAATCGAGCCGGTCGAGTGCCGGAAGGTTTGAGAAGAGGTCTAAGCCGACCAGGAATTTTGTGGCCGTGTCTCAGGCCAGAAGAGAGTATGTGGGGCCGCACCCCAAATGTGACAGGTGCAATTATCATCATCCCCCAGGGACGCAGTGCCGGGTGTGCGCTAACTGTAAGCGCCCGGGTCATTTGGCAAGAGATTGCAGAACGGCACCGAATCTTGTAACACCCGTCAACGCGGTTAACCCCGCCGGGAATGCAAGGGCTTGCTTCGAGTGTGGGAGCCCCGATCACTACAGGAACATGTGCCCCAGGCTGAATCGGGCACCGGGTCAACAGGGGAACAACCAGCAGCAGGTGTTGGCTATCGCTGGGAATCAAGGCCCGGCTACTCAGGGAAACGCAGCTCGGGGACGTGCATTCGTCATTGGAGCCAATGATGCTCGTCAGGACCCGAATGTTGTCACGGGTACGCACTTACTCAATCATCACTTCGCATCTATATTATTTGATACTGGAGCAGACAATAGTTTCATATCTTCTGAGTTTGTGCAATTACTTGATTTGAGTCCTAGTAGGCTAGAAACTAGCTACTCCGTAGAAATGGCCAATGGTAAGGTTGCTCAGGCCGATGAGATTATTAGGAAGTGTTCGTTGACGTTGGAGGATCATACATTTGACATAGATTTAATACCCTTTGAGTTAGGAAGCTTCGATGTCATCGTGGGTATGGATTGGTTGTCGCAGAATAGAGCAGAGATTGTCTGCCGAGACAAAGTAGTACGTATCCCTATGCCAAACGGGGAAGTACTCAAAGTTCAGGGAGAACGACCGGGTAAGAGCTTAAAGCTTATTTCCTGCATGAAAGCACGCCAGAGTCTACGAAAACAGTGCTACGCTTTTCTGGCTCATGTGGTTGAGAAGAAAGACGAGGAAAGGAAACTGGTGGATATTCCAGTGGTACGGGATTACCCAGAAGTATTCCCAGATGACTTGTCTGGTTTACCTCCTCCACGACAGGTGGAATTCCGTATTAAGTTGGTTCCTGGAGCTACACCGGTAGCGAAAACGCCATATCGACTAGCACCATCCGAGATGCAAGAGTTGTCTAGTCAATTACAGGAACTACTGGAGAAGGGTTTTATTCGACCGAGTCATTCACCGTGGGGAGCGCCGGTACTATTTGTCAAGAAGAAGGATGGATCGTTCCGTATGTGCATCGATTACCGTGAACTGAACAAGTTGACGGTGAAGAACCGATATCCTCTCCCCAGGATCGACGATTTATTTGATCAGCTGCAAGGAGCTTCGTATTTTTCAAAGATCGATCTTCGTTCTGGTTATCATCAGCTAAGGGTATTCGAGGACGACATACCGAAGACTGCGTTCAGAACTCGTTATGGGCATTATGAGTTCTTGGTCATGCCGTTCGGATTGACTAACGCACCAGCTGTGTTCATGGATCTAATGAATCGGGTGTGCAAACCTTACTTGGATAAGTTCGTGATCGTGTTCATAGACGATATACTTATCTATTCCCGATCAAAAGAGGATCATGTAGAACATCTTCGAGCTATTCTGGAGCTACTACGCGAAGAGAAACTTTTCGCCAAGTTCGCAAAGTGTGAGTTTTGGCTGCGGGAAGTGAAGTTTTTGGGTCATGTGGTTAATGAGGACGGGATTCACGTAGATCCCGGCAAGATCGAAGCGGTGAAGAAGTGGGATACGCCCCAGACACCATCAGAGATACGGCAATTCTTAGGATTGGCCGGTTATTATCGTCGCTTCATCGCGAATTTCTCAAAGATCGCGCAACCGTTGACCCTGCTTACTCAGAAAGACAAGAAGTTTGACTGGGGATATGCACAAGAGCAAGCGTTCCAAACGTTGAAAGAGAAGTTGTGCAACGCGCCGATACTGTCTCTCCCAGACGGAACAGATGATTTTGTGGTTTACTGCGATGCGTCACATCAAGGATTGGGATGTGTATTGATGCAGAAGGATAAGGTGATTGCCTACGCTTCGCGACAACTTAAAGTGCACGAAAAGAACTACACCACTCATGATCTTGAGTTGGGCGCCGTAGTATTTGCACTCAAAATTTGGAGGCATTACCTGTATGGCACCAAATGCATCATTTTCACTGATCATAAGAGTCTTCAACATATTCTGGATCAGAAGGAACTCAACATGCGCCAACGACGTTGGGTAGAGCTTCTTAGCGACTACGATTGTGAAATCCGGTATCATCCGGGGAAAGCTAACGTGGTGGCTGATGCCTTAAGCCGTAAAGAACGTGTGAAACCACTACGTGCACGAGCGTTGGGTTTGACCATCCAAACCAACTTGAAAGCTCAGATCCAAATTGCACAAAGTGAGGCATTGAAAGAGGAAAACCTTGCAGGAGAAGAGTTCCGGGGGTTAGATAAACAGATGATTCGCAAGGATGACGGTATTCAGTACTTCATGGATCGCATATGGGTACCCAAATGGGGAGGTGTTCGAACCTTAGTCATGGATGAAGCCCACAAGACGCGATATTCTATTCATCCTGGTGCAGACAAGATGTATCATGATCTCAAGGATCTATACTGGTGGCCAGGCATGAAGAAAGTCATTGCCTTATACGTCAGTCAATGCTTGACGTGTTCGAAAGTCAAAGCTGAACATCAGAAACCATCGGGATTATAACAGCAACCTGACATTCCCGAGTGGAAATGGGAGAACATAGCTATGGATTTCATTACCAAACTCCCTAGAACAAGCAGCGGTCATGACTCGATATGGGTCATTGTAGATCGAATGACGAAGTCCGCACACTTCTTGCCTATCCGAGAAGATTACAAGATGGATAAGTTGGCGAGATTGTACATCAAAGAGGTCGTGACACGGCACGGGGTGCCGGTGTCAATCATATCCGACCGTGATAGCAGATTCACTTCACGTTTTTGGCAGACGCTACAAAAAGCGATGGGTACTCGGTTAGACATGAGTACGGCCTATCACCCTCAAACAGATGGCCAAAGTGAACGCACTATACAGACGCTAGAAGACATGTTGAGAGCGTGTGTAATCGATTTTGGAGGTAGCTGGGATGCTCACTTACCGTTGATTGAGTTCTCCTACAACAATAGCTACCATACAAGCATCGGATGTGCTCCATTTGAAGCGTTGTATGGAAGGAAATGCAGATCTCCCGTTTGTTGGGCTGAAATTGGTGAGAGTCAACTGACAGGCCCAGAGATCATCCAGGAAACAACAGACAAGATTTTCCAAATCAAAGATCGACTCAAAGCCGCGCGAGATCATCAAAAGAGCTATGCCGACAATCGTCGGAAGCCTCTAGAATTCAATGTTGGGGATCGTGTGTTACTCAAAGTTTCCCCTTGGAAAGGAGTCGTTCGATTCGGAAAGAAAGGGAAGTTAGCCCCAAGATACGTTGGACCATTTGAGATCACTGAAAGGATCGGTCCAGTGGCTTACCGGTTAAGGTTGCCACAAGAGCTTAGCGGTGTGCATGATACTTTTCACGTGTCAAACCTCAAGAAATGTTTGGCCGATGAATCCCTTCACGTGCCAATCGAGGAAATCAAGATTGACGACAAGCTTCATTTTGTTGAAGAACCCATTGAGATCATGGATCGAAAGGTCAAGCAACTGAAGCGCAGTAGGATACCTATTGTTCGCGTAAGGTGGAATTCAAAACGAGGGCCAGAGTTTACATGGGAACGTGAAGATCAGATGAAACTCAAATATCCACATCTTTTCGAGGATGACACTCTTGGACCTAACTCCAGCTGAATTTCGGGACGAAATTCTCTCAACTGGGGGATACTGTGACATCCGTCACCTTAAGGTCCGTCAATTGACGTGTTTGTCCGTCATCTATTCTATATTTGGTCACTCCTCATCATTATTTGACTCATTATATGGATATCATGTGTGCAATATTATCGTTGTGTGTGCATTCGTTAAAAACCGTGTGTGAACCTTAAAAAGACTTTTAAAACTTTCATTTTTGAAAACGTTAAATATATCATTTTATAAATATAATAAATGTTTTAATATAACCATTTCTTAAGTCATGACAACATTAAATGAACTTTTACAATTAATATAAAACACCTAACAAAGTCATTTTTCAACCGAACAAATTTGGGAAAACTCGGGGGTTAAGTGCAGGGACTAAACTTGTAATTTTGTAAACTTGGGCTGGGTATAAATACCCCTTTTCCAGCCCTAATCTTCATTATCACCATCTTCTTCATCTTCATCTCTTTCACACACAAAAACACCATCTTAGCACCAAATCCGACCCGAGAGGTCTCGTTTTCTTCGTCTTGACACCGTCTACAGCTTAGACTACCCCTCCTTAGCAGGTAGTTGTCTTTGGTTGTCCATTTTCTAGCCTTTTCACGGCTGTCCAAACTAGGGTTTCGGGTGTTCGGGTCCAACCCGAACACACAAGGTCGTATGGGTGCGTGTGAGGTCTCCTTGCTTGTGTTTTATGCTTGTGTATGTTTGTTGAGTGTTTCTGGAGGTCCTTGTGGTGTAAAACCCGTGTTTAGAGCAGCTCGGGGGCTGTTCCTCCCGACCACAGTCGCGATTCTGCAGATCAGGCGACTGGGTCATCTATGCGATTGAGCCGTGCGACTGAGTGGGTCGTGCGACTGGATCATGCGTCTGAGTCAATCGCGCGACTGAGTTGTGCGACTAGGCATGTCGTGCGACTGAGTTGTGCGACTGAGTGTCTGTGTGCGATTGAGTCATGCGTGCGATTGAGTGTATGCGAATGAGTCATGCGATTGAGTGATTGTGTGCGATTGAGTCAGGTGACCGACTGAATGTGTGCGAATGAATGTGATTCGCACGACTGGGGTCCAATCGCACGAATGAAGGTTCAGTCGTACGAAAGTAGCTAATTCGCACGATTGAAGGTTGATTCGTGCGCATGGAAGTGAGTCGTGCGATTGGGTGTTGTGTGGTACGACTGAAGGCCAATCATACGAATGAAGGCTCAATCGTACGAATGAAGCTGATTCGCACGATTGAGGGTTGATTCGCACGAATGGAGGTTGAGTCGTGCGTCTGGCCTTGTTATGCGACTGAAATTGTTGTGTTTGACCCCTTGTGCGTGGCGTGAGTATGTCGTGTGGTGTCGAGGTAACACTAACACAATAATGCCATTGTTTGGCCATAAAGATTAAAGTCAACGTGAGAAAGGGCACAGAAACTATTTTGAGCAAATTAAACTAACGCTTTTACAACGACCAAATCGACTTTCAACTATTGAAACTTATTCAATACTTCTTCAATAAACAACGATACTTTATTTAAACATCATCATTAGTGGCGACAATGTCTTGTACTTGGATCTACATAAGGTCTAGTACGTGTGTCAGTCTGTGTGTGTTGTGCGTGACCCATCCGATACGACCCGAACCGACCCATCATTATTGCGCGCTTATACATATATCATATCATTAATGCTATACAATAACTGTCAATAGGTGTTTGACTGTTTATTTGCATTCAACATTTGGGATTACATCGATCATACATACTTACCACCTAACAAGTGAGTTTCGTGGCCCCTTTTTACGCTTATACAATATTTCAATCATTTACAAATTGGTGGAAAAGTATGCTTACACAATTTTTATGCTGTACACTTACATACATTTTACATACAAGGAATCAACGTGATACTGTGTTGCAAGTACTATTTGATACATGCTTGGGTCTGCTGTGTGGTTCTATCTTTGCAACTATTTAATTCCAGTGTGGGAACCGACGGTTAGGTATTGGTAGTACTACTGGGTTGACACCCCCACCCTCGTTCGATGGTATACTAGTTGGTACCATCAGTGGCCAGGAACGGGCCCTTGGGTGAATATATGCCGACAATTTCTTTGTGTACGTCGCTAGGTTTGGTTGCAAAGCTCATGTCATGTGATATTACTTGTGTAATAACTGTATTCACGGTATTCCGACGCGCTATTTATTACAGCATCACTTACATTTTTATTACATAAACCTGCGAGCTCACCAACAATTTTGTTGACCGTTTTAAGCATATCTTTTCAGGTGATCATGCAAGTCCAGGAATCTAGGTGTGCTGCCTTAGTGGAGACCCTAGGATGCATTTTGGGACTTATCATGTTTTGTTATACAATCTTTTTGAACAATGTTATCGCATGTAAACAATTATCAACTTTTGAAACTTGTCCCCGGGTTGTGGGAATTAACATACAATTCACCTATGTGAATATGTGTTATCATCATCATGTTGTACTATGGCTATGTTGTCGGAAACATTGACTAAAACACGACACAAGTCCCTTGTTGTCGGGTGTCGTCATGACACGCATGTCATCATTTATTTATATTGCTCTCTATCGCTTACCATGTGTTATGACGATCCCAGTCTCGTTACATCCCCGTGTTTCCGCTTTTAGCGGGGGTGTGACAATGTGCATCAATCTCAAGTTTTTACTCTCAGTTCTAGGCTTTTGTTTGAAAGCTTTAAGAGGTTAGTTCTAGATCCTCTTATCTAAACGTTTTATCTTACTTTTGGGGGCTAGTACGCATATCACACTATGTATTTCTATCAAAAAAGACTTTTTATACGTGAAGTTGGTATTTTTATGATTAAGTTTGATGATTAAACATGAATGAGGAGGAAATAGGATGCATGAGGAGTTCAGTGGTGAACCGTAGATATATGAGGCCTAGATTCATTGTTAAAAACATGGCTTAGTTGAAAATGGAATAAAATGTTGAGTATGAGGTTTGGACAGTAAGATTGGATACCCATATTGGTTTTCTATTCAACCACATCAAGAGTTAATCAAATTCTAAGGCTCAGTTCATCAGTATTAGAAACTACTCATTTGTATTAACTAGGGGTCGCATTGGACTAGTCATTTGCACCAAGTGTTAGCTCAACCGCATCAACCCTTGTCCGTATTGGTCTTCAATCACCCGTATCATCTTTTAAACCACCCGCATCATCTACACTTATATCGGATTCCAGCAACTTCTCTTCCGCGTCAACTGTTGCCCGTGTTAACTGCCACCCGTATTAAGCCATTCATCCAAATTGAATCTCATGCATCCGCACCTTTCATACTTGTAAATTCATGACATTATTCATCTGTACTAAATGCTATGTATCCGCATAAAAAGTGTTCATCCACATAGAACAATCCACCTGCATTAGGTTACTATTGTCTGTATTAAACGATAGTTAGAAAATTTTATCAAGGAATTTAACTAAGGTTGACTGTTATTTAATGTGGCGCATGTTATTATATGAGTTCTGTACCTTTTTGTTCTATGAAAAGATTACTTGTTGCTATATGTTATATGATAAATTGAAATATATCATTAAAGTATTATGCTTACTATAGTGGAACATTATTTAATGAAACTGACAATGGAACCTAATAAATGTTACACAAGCCTAAATAATGAATTTAAAGTCCTACAAGCATTGTGAATAGTTCACTTATGTGTGTCAAATGAATGGAATGGACACTTATTTATGATAAGACAGTGTGCCTTACAGGTTGGGTTAACTGTCAAGGCTTAGCTACCACGTTAAATGTGTACTGGCAGGGGTTGACATCTCTTGTTAACCATATGTTTGGGATCTTGTTTTGTGCAACAAAACCCAGTTTATGGAAGAGAAAAGGAAATAAATGAAATGAAAATAATTAACATGATAAAGGATGATATGATAGTCATTATGACTAATATGAATGATAATTTTGTATTCATTAAAGGCAATGGATATATATTTTTGGTGGAAATTATATAACCCCAGAACTCACTCAGTAACACTAACTTTTGTATGCATATTAGTTATTAGAAAATGATGAAAGCTGAGGACAACACGAGAAACAAGGTTACTTGGTATCCAGAGACTCACATTTTCATGTTTATGAACTATTGTTTTAATTTGAGACACAATTTAATTTTTGGTTTAAAGACAAATGTTTAAAATGTTTTAAGGAGAATTTCTTAAAGATAATAAATTTTAATATGACATGATGGTTTTAAGTTATTCGCTGCAATGTTTAATTCTAAAGATATCTTTTGTAAACGTTTCATGCTATGATTGGCAAATTGTGAGGACTCTCGGGTTTGGGCCTTACACAATAGAGAATCATTTACATGAATTCTTAGTTAGAAATTAATTTGGTATATATAATTTGTGAACTATGCTAATATTATGAGTATGTTGATAATTGTCTGCTAAATTTTATGTAAATGATTGATTGATACATGCTAGTTGATAAAAGTTACGTGTATTAATTTATGTTAATTATTGCAGTATGACTAGATATAACACAGATAGTTAATATAATTATGAGATCGATCCTTCGTAGGATTCATACCGTAGTCATCACAGGGAAACTTCACCAGAACCTAAGTCACCAAAACTTGTATTACAATTAGAATCTACATCACCTAAAAACAAGACTTTCAAGAAGTCAAAATTTTATGTTTGCTATTCTCCTATAATGATGGGTGGGTATACCATCTAGACACCTAGAAAGAAGATACGACACAAGATTAGATTCTCCTCTAGACAGACAATAGAAGTATCAACTACCCAAGAAATTAGAGACATCCACACCCACAATCAATCTATCCATTGTTTAGAATGAACCATCAAAGTCAGCAAAGCAGTCACATGGGTAAGGAGGGAAGGAGATGAAGCATTAGAGGCTTACCAAACATTAGGTCCAAATCTCTAGTTAGATCTTCTGTAGGTTTAAGAAGATTTGTGTGTGAAGATTATGTAAGGATTCCTTTGAGTCTGATGCAAACCAAAACATCCAAATGTCTCTCTGCAACAAATGCACTAAGTACTGAAGAAGAAATGCTTCGGAAGTTTTACACCATACACTAGAAAATACTCTAAGTGTAAAATCTTCCGAAGCCAAGACCAATATCTTCCGAAGCCAAACATGAAGTCTTCCGAAGCCTTAGAGACAAAGTCTTCCGAAGCTTCATCCTATGAAGACAGATTTCTTCCGAAGACTTTTAGTAACATGCTTTATCTGATGTACTGTTCCATAAAGCTGGACACCTTTCCGCTGCAATCTCTGTAAAGTCACCAACTTACATGAGTTGGTGAAAGGTCCATGCTTTTGGTAACTGTACATTGAGGTCTTGAGTCTGTATCTTTCTACTTTATGTACTTTATCCTTTTTGTAATAGATAAGGATGTGAGCTATGGCATGTCATAGTCACAAGGTCAAAAGGCAGATATGCCTTTTGATTCTACAATTGATTTTGTTTGTGTCTAGTCAATTGTATCCAGCTGGCTTTCAAAGTATAGCCGGCTGTAGGTTGTAGTATAAGTATTCCAAGTTTAGTATCTTCCTTTATGCTTTGTAACACTTGTAAAAGAACTTGAGAAAGCAATATACTGCCTCCTTGAAACCCAAATCTCTTGTTCTGTCTCTTTATCTTTACTTGTGTTCTTTGTATCAATATATTGGTTAATCCAGTTTACTGTTTGATCAAGTTTAGTTAATCTCCTCTTTGTGTTGTTGTGTTGTAATGTTAAGCCCTTAACCGGTCCTGCAATTGGTATAAGAGCTTTTCAGGCTCTTGATATAAGATCTCACCATCTTAAGATCCCTCTCACACACAAAAACTAAACTTCCAAATGGCATCCATTTGAAAGACTGATATATGGAGACTGGAACCATGAACATATCCCACTGATCACTCTTGATGACTTTGACACCTGGTGTATGAGAATGGAAGGTTTCATCAGGTCTCTAGACTCAAGAATGTGGGAATCTGTTGAAAATAGACCTTTCATACCCAGCACTCCTTCTGCTACTGGTACAGGTATGATCCCAAAAGATGTGGCCAACTACTCTGATGAAGATAGGAAGAGAGTAGAGATTGATAGAAAGGCCATGACTGCTCTTCAAACTGCTCTTCCAAACTCTGTGTACAGAGGTTTTTAGAAGTGTAAAACAGCTAAACAGCTGTGGGATACACTAAAGCTGATGTATGAAGGCTCCTCTGAAGCCAAGGAGAACAAGAAGGATCTCCTGAAGCAGCAGTTTGAAAACATCACCTTCAAAACAGGTGAAACCATGACTCAGCAATACTTCAGGTATGTTGAGATAGTGGATACCCTAGTGGATGGAGGAGTTCCTCTTGAAAACAGAGACATTGTAAGGAAGTTCATGTCCTCACTTCCTAGGCAATGGACACACTACTGTGTGGTGATCAAGAGGACTGAAAATCTCAAAACTCTTACTCTGACAGAGTTATATGGGATTCTCAGTGGCTACCAGATGGAGATGAACATGCAAGGTTCATCTGGCAACTCCAACAATCAAATGGGTTCAGCCCTTCATGTGGTTGAAAGGGATAGCATAGAACCCCAACATCATCTCATATGCTACCCTGACAATTCATCAAAGGGCCCTTTCATCACCTTCCCAGAGACACCTAGGGAGAACTACACTCAAGGAAGCCCATTCCAAGAGACAAGCTCTTCTCAAGCCTTTGTGTCTTCTGATGAAAGCTGTGGGAACTCTCTCTGCACTCTTGAAGACCTGGACTGTATCCATCCAGATGACCTGGAGTACATGGAAATAGTTCAACAGATGGCTCTCCTCACTCACAGAGCCAAAAAGTTCTACAAGAGAACTGGAAGGAAGTTTCCAAGCAATGCAACCAGTGGAAAGTTTGGCTTTAATAAAAGCAAAGTCAAGTGTTAAAACTGTAACTTGATGGGCCACTTTGCTAGAGAGTGTAAGGCACCTAAAACAAATGGTGGCCAAACACAAAGCAGACCAAACTACACTAACAAAGCCCCTCAGAATGAGAAGCCAAAGCAACATGCTGCTGTTGCTGTTGAAGAAGGAGGCTTTGACTGGAGCTTTCAGGTGGAAGATGCTTCTCCAAACCAAGCACTAATGGCAGACCATGATGAAGCCAAGGTATTGGAACATCTCTGTACTCCTGAATGCATTGCTAAAGTAAACAGATACAGGTCCTTTAACTTAGAAATAAGATCTGATCTTGAGTCCTTAAACATTTAAAATCTGATTTTAGAAAGTCTGAAAATGATTACAAGTTAAAGATAGAGGACTTAGAGAAAACCATTTCAGTACTAAAACATGAACAACAGATTTAGGACTCAAATCCAGGATCTCATAACTAAGTTGACTGAGTGCCAGGCTGAGCTTGTGATCAGCAAAGCCAAGGCAGAAAAGAGTGTTCTTGAAGAAGAGACCTTCAAGAACATGATATCCTCATCCCTGCACAACAAAGTGTGCTATCAAAATAGACAGGGACTGGGATCAAATGAGATAGCTCCTCCACACATAATCTTGTCTGTAAGATCTCCTAGGTGTGCAACTTGTGAAGATGAGCTTCCTCTCATAAATCCTATAAGTGAAGAGGATGAAGAAGAGATAGTGAAGAATTCCTCTGAGAAGAGTGAAGAGGAGGATTCTACTAAGGGCCACTATCCTTTTGAGGAGAAGAAATCTACTGTGATGACCAAGTCAAAGAGAAAGAACTTGATCAGGAAGAGCAAAAGAAAAGCAAAGAAGGCTCAAGAGATCAAGGCTACTTTTGACTCTAAGCAGAAACAAGTTTTTATCTCTGCAGGGTTTAAAGTAGTAAAGACTGAAGACATCAACCAAGACTCCTCAGCTAAGAGTTCTGGTTCTTGTTCAAATCATCTCAGTACAAAGAAGAAGACTGATCTGCTGTGTACCACTGCTGCACAGCCTGGACCATCAAACTCCAAGAACAGTTCACAGCCCAAAAGAACTGTCTCAGCATCTACAAAGATGAAGGTGGAGAAGGGATGTGACCAAAGACAGTCTTGCTCTCATAAGGAGACTCTTTTGAAGAAGAAGAAAATGTTATGTGTCATGTGTGAAAGTACCTCTCACATTGCTAAGGATTGCCCATATAATCCTAAAAGTACTATCCGTATGACCAATACAAAGACTTCAAAGAGTTTCAAGAAGATTCAAGCTTCGAGAAGGAAAATCTGTTTCCCTCGGAAGCTCCAAATCAAAGAAGAAGGTAAATGGAAAACTACCTTCGGAAGAAAAATTGGTCTCGGAAGAAAGGAGTTCTTCCGAAGCACTGAAGTCTGCTGCAGTGACTGCAGAATCTTCCGAAGGTTCAGTCATCAAAACTTGTGAAGTCCCAAAAGCTTCCAAGGTTTTGAAGGTCAAGTCCAAGACTCCAAAGGTGGTGTGGAAGTCTAAGAAAGACCAAATGACTGAAGTTTCTCCATCAACAACAGCTGAAGATCCCCCTAGCACAACCATAGGATCTATTACTGTTGCATTACCTTCTATTATACTTAGTGAGCCCAAGACAAGTAACGCTTGGGTTTCCAAATGTAACTAATCATTCTCTTTGTGCAGGAACAGCTCAAGACAAACAGGAATGTCTAGATAATTGATAGTGGCTGTTCCAGGCACATGACAGGCAATAGGTCACTACTCCATAACTTTGAGAGAATTGATGGAGGACATATTGCTTTTGGAGGAGATGAAGGTGGTTACATTTCAGAAAGGGGCAAGCTCACAAATGGTAAGCTCAGCATTGAAAAGGTAAACTTTGTTAAGGAGCTTGGGTACAATCTTCTGAGTGTATCCCAATTTTGTGATCAGAGTCATAACATGCTCTTTACTGAGCATGAGTGCATTGTTCTCAAGCCTGGAGTGGTCATTCCTCATGAGCATATCCTGCTCAGAGCCCCCAGGAAAGGGAACATGTACAAGATGGACTTGCAAGAAACATCTCCCTGTGGAGAAGTTTCATGCTTTCTATCTAAAGCAAATAGTGATGAGTCTTTCCTATGGCATAAAAGAATGTGCCATGTAAACTTTAAGAACATGAATAAACTAATAAACATGATTTGGTAACTGGAATGCCAAAGAAAGAGTTTACTAGTGATGATCATTGTGTTGCATGCCTGAAAGGGAAGCAACATAAGGTATCTCACAAGCCTAAGGAAAGAAACTCCATCACTACTCCCCTACACTTATTACATATGGATCTCTTTGGCCCCACCAGTGTAATGAGTCTAGGAAGGACCTCTTATTGTTTAGTGATCACAGATGATTTTACAAGATTCACTTGGGTTTTCTTTCTTAGAACTAAGGATGAAACCCATGAGATTTTGAAGAATTTCATCTTAAAAATTGAGAATCAAAGTGATCACAAGGTCAAAACCATAGGATGTGATCAAGGAACTGAATTTAAGAATCAAATCCTTGATACATTTTGTGATGAAAAAGGTATTACAAGACAATATAGTGCTCCCAGGACTCCTCAGCAAAACGGAGTTGCTGAGAGGAGAAACAGGACACTAATTGAAGCGGCAAGAAGAAATGTTGTCTGACTCTAAACTGGCCATCACCAAATGGGCAGAGGCTGTAAATACTGCTTGCTATGTGCAAAACAGAGTTTTAGTAGTTAAGACACATGGTAAGACTCCTTATGAACTTTGGCACAAGAGAAAACCTTTCATTGGTTTTCTCAGGTCATTTGGATGTCCCTGCACCATCTTGAATACCAAGGATCAAATTGCCAAGTTTGCTGAGAAATCAGATGATGGACACTTCATTGGATACTCTTCCCAAGCCAAGGCTTATAGAGTATACAATCTCAGAACTAGAATTGTTGAGGAGTCGGCCAATGTGACTTTCAATGAACACACACCCTGTGTAGCTGGTTCTGGTCCTGATTGGCTATTTGATCTTGATTAAGTTACCAATTGTTTTAACAAATCTTGTGAGAATGTTTCAGGATCTGCAGAAAATATAAATACAGGTGATCCTGATCCAAGATTTGAGCTAGGAAGACCCTTAACTCATACATCTTCAGCTCCAGTTGGAACTACTTCAGCAAATGAGGTTTCTATCAGCACTACAATGACAAATTCAGCTGATACATCTGGGGTGCCTTCAAATTCCAGCTCAGAGGCTCCACAACCAGATAAAGATACCTCAATTGTAAAAGACAACAATGGTGATGGTGAAAGTGATCAGGAATTCCTTGATGCTAATAACCACACCATAGATGACAACATCAATGATGTCACACACTCATTGGATCAAGTTAATCTTGATAAGTGTCGTAATGTGGAGGGTGAATCATCTATGCTAGATCTAAATTTCTCAAATTTGGATCTTTCCCAGCAACTTGCTATGATCCCTCAGCTAAGGATCCACAAGTCTCACCCCACCACAAGCATCATTGGAGATGTTGTCACAGGGGTAAGAACAAGAGGACAAACCCATGAAGCAAATGTTTGTCTTCACTCTTGTTTCTTATCTCAAATAGAGCCAAAGAAAGTTGATGAAGCTCTAAAGGATGGAAGTTGGGTTGAAGCTATGCAACAAGAGTTACTTCAATTCAAAAGGCAGAAAGTTTGGAACCTTTGTCCTCTTCCTCATGGGAACGCTACCATTGGAACCAAATGGGTTTTTAGGAATAAGAAGGATGATAGAGGAATTATCATCAAGAACAAGGCAAGACTAGTTGTTCAAGGATACACACAAGAAGAAGGGATCGACTACACTGATGTCTTTGCTCCTGTAGCAAGATTAGAAGCTGTTAGGATATTCTTGGCATTTGCTGCATCCAAGAAATTCAAGGTCTTTCAACTTGATGTAAAGTGTGCTTTCCTATATGGAGTGATCGATGAAGAGGTTTATGTCAAACAGCCACCTGGTTTTGTAGACCCTGATCATCCTGATTATGTCTGCAAGCTTGACAAAGCTCTTTATGAGCTGCATCAGGCACCCAGGAAATGGTATGAGACATTGTCTGAGTATCTTTGTAAACATGGATACAGGAGAGGTACTATAGATGGAACTCTCTTCATCAAAGGATAGGGAAATGACTTATTGCTAGTTCAAGTATATGTAGATGACATCATCTTTGGTTCAACTAATCCAAAGCTCTGCAAAGACTTTGAGAAGCTGATGAAAGACAGATTTGAAATAAGTGCAATGGGAAAACTCAATTTCTTTCTGGGAATTCAAGTGAAGCAAGTTGAAGATGGCATCTTCATAAGTCAGTCAAAGTATGTTCAGGACATACTCAAGAGGTTCAACATGACTGATTGTAAGATTGCTAAGACACCCATAGCTAGAAACCACTCCCTTGGACCTGATCTTGAGGGGGAGTGTAGATGAACATTTATACAGGGCTATGATTGGGTCTCTTATGTATCTTACAGCTAGCAGGCCTGATATCATGTTTGCTACATGTATTTGTGCAAGATATCAAGCCAACCCTAAGATGTCTTACTTAATCACTATCAAAAGGATTTTAAGATATCTCAAAGGTGCTTCAACACTTGGTTTATGGTATCCATAGAATCCTGACTTCAATCTGTATGCTTATACAGATAGTGATTATGGTGGTTGCAACATGACTGCAAAGTCTACATCTGGGGGATGTCAATTCCTTGGTGGAAGAGTTGTCTCATGGCAATGCAAGAAACAATCCTGTGTGTCTGCATCAACTTCTGAGGCTGAATACATTGCTGCTGCAAGCTGCTGTGCTCAAGTGCTTGGATTCAAAATCAGATGCTGGACTATGGATTTAACTTCAAGGAGACTCCTATCCACATAGACAACAATAGTGCTATCTCTATCACTGAGAACCCTGTGCAGCACTCAAGGACCAAACACATCAATATCAGGTATCATTTAATAAGAGATAACTATGAAAAGGGATTAATTAAACTAGTCAAAGTTCATACAGATGAACAATATGCTGATCTATTTACAAAAGCTTTTGATGAACAGAGATTTAAATATCTAATATCAGCTATTAGGATGATTAACTTTGAGTAGACATTTTCTTAAAACTAATTCTAATTATTTCTTAAAATATGTGTATCCTAAGTTGTCTAGTTCATCACTTTCATAAGCTCATGTTTTCTTTGGATATAAAATTCTTTTTGAAGACTTTCCTTAGATTCTTGAAAATTTTCTGATCCTTCGGAAGATATAAATTTTATCTTCGGAAGAAAATCATGTCTTCAAAATAAATAACTGTCTAAGAAATTTTACCTTCGGAAGAAGTATAAATCTATCTTCCGAAGCTTAAATTCTTATCTCAGACACTTATTTGTTTTTAAGGACTTTTTCCTTCCGAAGCAAAATTAACTCTCGGAAGCTTTGTTGTTCCTTATACAAAGCATTCAAGTGTTTATTTCTCTTCCGAAGCAAAACTTTTTGAAGACTCTCAGGAAAATCTTCCGAAGTCATTTTAGCTTCGGAAGCTTTTTCATTAAAACTTCCGAAGATAATTTACCTTCGGAAGCTTTTCGAATTCCAAGAAAACTACTTTTTGAGCAAAAGTAAACTACTTTTTCAGAGGTGGGACCGACTTTCGGATTTCAAAGTTTATCCTCTTTCATTAACTTTGGTTCAAATCCCTTTTCACATAAATACCCAACGGTCCCCCCTCTTCCTCACTATCTTCCTCAATTCCACTATTCCTCAAGCCTAATTCCCAAAACCGCCTTTGCTTTCTACCTTTCTTCAACCTTAAGCTTCTAAAATGGCCAACCTTAACCGCAAAATAACCCAGATTTCTCCATGCAACTTCACAGGCAACACAACCAGGTTGCTTTGTTAAGCTCTGAGAAAGATGAAAGTTTCTCAGAGATTTGCCAATTCTTAACTCTATCCAACTACTTCACCTCCCTAACCATTGATCCTACTCTGTATGAGGATCATTTGCTTGAATTCTGGAAGACCTGCCAAGAGGTCATTATGGATGGGGAAAAGGCACTGTCTGCCACAGTGCAAGGGAGGACAATCTTCATCACTCGGGCCATCATCAACCATCATTTACAGCTGGATGATGAAGAAGGTGAGTTGTCCTTCCCAAAAGAAGCTGTTAATCATTTCTTTGAGCAGATGGGCTATGAGGGAGATTTCTCTGTAAAGACCTTCAGGAAAGGGAAGGTCTCATCCCAGTGGAAATACCTGCTCCATGTGGTTATCCACAGCTTGTCAAACAAGCATGGAGGGTGGGACCAGATTCCTGAGGATCTCTCCTTTATAGTGCATGGAATGGTTCAAGGGGTCAAGTTCAGGTACTCTCAATTTGTTTATACCAATTTACTTGCAAACTTGGACTCCTTAGAGTATTACATGTTTCCTAGATATGTTCAGCACATTCTTAACTGTGAACTGGGCTCACAGTTGAGGTAAACAAGTAATATTCTTAAATTGGGACAGATGAAGCCCGACATCTTTAAAATCATGAAGAAGCCAACTATAGGCTTCTCAGGGGTAGAAACAACCCTAGTCCCCAAAATGTTAGAGCTCATTGCTCAAGGTGACAACCTAGCAACACAAGCTAGTATTGAACCCACACCTTCTTCTTCCTTACCACTAAAAAGACCACAAATAACCCTCACCTACCAAAGAAAATCCAAACGAACCCCTGCTCAAGCTATTGAGTCTGTGCAGGTCCCCATATACTCACCTTTACAGGAGGAAGTGGACACTAGAGCTCCCACTTCCCTTGAGGAGCAAACCACTCCCTTTCTTCAACTATCAGGGCTGAGGTTCCTCATGCTCACCCTGATGAGCTCACAAGCCCAACAGCCTTAAGCCTTCACTCTGAGTCTCAACACTCAAGTGAACAACCTTCAGGGAACAGTTACCATCCCCAACCTTTAGATCTAAATCAACCCATTCCTAACCTATCCTTCTACATTGATGAAGACTTAGGATTCAGTGAGTACCATGAGTCTCTCTTCTCCTCCCCTACTCAAAGAGAGATGAGTACCTCTGATTCTCCTTAGTCTAGCCCACATCAGTCACCTGTTACTGAGGTGGACACTTCTGAACATGTTCAGGATGTCCATATGGAAGAGGCTCTCACTTCTGCAAGTGATTACATCATTAAGACCTCAACCATTGCAACTCAGCCCACTGACATCTCAACTGAGATTGCTAGTGTGCAGAGGAAAACCAGCAGCCAAGAAACTCAAGCTGGTGGTGAGAGAGAGGACTTTGGTCCAATCATCTCATCCCCCAATGATTCTTCTGATGAAGAAGAGGGGAATTTGAGACTAAAGGTGCAAAAACTGTCAAAAACATGCTCTATTTAGTCTCTAAGGTCAGTCACCTTGAATCTCAGGTGACTACCTTACAAAACAGGGTCAATGATCAGCAACTTCAGATTTCATATCTTAAGGAAAAACTAGCTGGGAGACCTTTAAGGAGAGCTCAACCAAGAACACAAGAACCTATGGATGTGATTGATTTATCCTCCAGCTCACCTATGCAAGTGGGTGATGCTACCAAAAAGGGGGAGAAAGTTATTGCAGCCACAGAACCTGGGAGTTCTTCACAGAGAATGGACATAGAGGACTCACCATCCTCACTTGCAATTGTGCATTCTCAGCAACTTCCTCAAGTTATATTAATGTGGACTCTATAGACTCTATTATCAGGAGTCTCTTTGAGGAAGGTATACCAAGGGCTGTGTCATCCCCACCTCAAGGAACTTCAAACTACATTATAAGGTGGAGGTATGATGCTGACAGAAGAGCCCTTATTCTTCATAGAGTTCAAGGGCAACAAGAAGTATTTGATTTTCAAAGCTTGAACTTCTATGAATGATTGGATCTAGTCAATATGCCACTTGTCAATCCAAGCAACTCAAGACAGGCTGACAGATTGGCTCAAAGAATCCAAGACAGGATCCTTGCAGAGTTCACTTTAAGAAGAAGACTTAGGCAATCAGGCAATGTCATCGGTCAACTGGATGTTGAGGTGGACCCTAAGATTAGTTTCATAGGGGAAACCTTGACTGAAGCCCAGTGGCAGAACCTGAGACCCTTGTCTCATCATCATCAACTGCTGCAGAGATTCACACTCCTTTTAAGACACCTGCTGGGTGAAGGTGTTTCTCAGCCTCTCTCTGGCCAGAGCATGGATGCTACACCAAGCAATGAAGGCCAAGCCTCTATCCACCCAGAGTCACAAAGGTCTGTGGGTGACAAAGGAAAAGGATTATGACTCCTGAGGAAATTGAGAGGAAGAGAGAGAGAGAGAGGAAAAGGAAGCTAAGGGGAGAAAGTTCCTCTGGGTCTTCAAGCTTTATGCAAGCTGCAATCAGGGCTGCTCCCAGACCAAATACTCAAGATGATGAGTTGAGGGCAGTCAGGATTACTTATTTACAGACCAGGAACTATGATATTGATGAAATCATCTCTCTTCCCTTAGAAGAATGAATGAACTGGCTGACATGGAGTGTCAAGAGAGATGAAAGAAAAAGAGGATGCAAGGCTACTTCTCCAATTCAAAGAGGAGAAGAGACAGAAAAGACTCTACAAGCATGCTCCCACTCTCTCCCCAGTTCAAGAAAGTCCTGTACAAGAAGATGTGGTTCCACAAGAACCTCAAGTAGACAAAGAAGAACATAGGATCAAAATGATCAACTACCTGAGTGCCACAGGCTTCTATCAGGCAGATGCACTTCTTCCCTTATCCTATGACTTTATTGAGTTTGAGTACTTAAAACAACTTGAACTTGAGTAGTCAAAGAGAGAAAGACAACTAAGAGGAAGCTAAGGGAAGAAGCTGCTGCAAAGTCAAGAGTGAAGATCATGTTAGGTTGGACTCACTTTAGTATAGATGTTTACTTTACATTGTAATAGGACTTGTGTTAGTTTCATTTTGTATTTTGTTAGTTATTAGCAGTTTTGGCAGTCCAGCGAAACTGTGAGCGAATCTATAGTTTCGCTCACAGTTGCTGTTTTGGTTCACCCGGCGAACTTGTGTGTCTGCCGGGCGAAACTATAGTTTCGGCTTGACAGTTTCGCTTGTAGCGAAACTGTCAGCGAAACTATGACTGCTATATATACTATTGTCATTTCATTTTGCATGATAAGTTTGCAAAACCCTAAACGTGGAATTCTGTTGCAAACTATCATTCTCAAGCAGTTACTTCATTGAAATACAATTGTGCTTATTGTTATTGAGTGAGTTTGTTCATTTGAATATCAATTATGTCTTGATTCATCATATTCATCTCTCAATTGTTTGTTATTTGGTTTGTGTATGTGATATTGATCAAACTATTCTATCAATTGTACTGTTCATCGATCACATGGACCAACAATATGGTATCAGAGCCTTAGTGCTCTTGATTTGTTGAGTTTGGTGGTTTTGGTCAATATCTAGTTTCAATCAATTCTCATTGGATTATCAGCTGTTTTTGGGATGGAAATTGATTGAATTATGCTTGTTCTTCATTGAGGAAGATTCTACAATCATCAGATCTCAAATTCATTGAGTTTTGGATGATTTCAGATTGATTTTAAGGTGAAAAAGGGTTTTCAGATCGACGAGCGAAACTACTGTTCTTACAGCGAAACTGTGATCTTCATTCAGCGAAATTATGAGTTATTTTGGATCTGAAGTTGTTTTCTAGAATTTCAGCGAAAGTATTTCTTTGAACGAAAGTTCAGTAGTTTTTTGATCAATTATCAAGCGAAAGTGCTGCCGAATCTATTTCTGAACGAAAGTTCAAGCTTGTTTCCTGCGAAATTAGCAGCGAAACTAAGCAATTGTTGTCTTTGATTCAAGCGAAAATGCTGCTGAAATTGCAAGAGAAAGTGTCTGTGTTTGCGAAAGTGTCTGCGATAGTATTGTTTCAGCGAAACTGTTAAGCAAGTCTGCTTTCTCAGCGAATTGTTAGCGAATTTGTCAGCGAATTTATTAGCGAAATTATCAATCTTTCTTGTGAAACTATCATGTCGAAATTAACTACTCTCACACTTGCGGATCTTGAAAGTGTTGCTCCTAATAGACCTCCAAGACTCATTAATGGAGATAATTTTGAAGATTGGAAGAGATGTCTCAAGGCTTTCTTTTTCTACACAGATCATAATCAATGGGAATCGATTATTTCAGGTCCTCATATACCTACGGTTACAGTTGGTGATGTCGTTTCTCAGAATAAAGATCCATCTTCTTATACTGAAAGAGATCTGAAACTGATTGATCGTGATCAAAAAGCATTTGGTGCTCTAACTCTCTACTTGGCTCCTGACATCTACAATCGTTTTGCAGAGCATAAAAATGCTAAATCTCTTTATGATGCTATCTGTGAATTCTTTGATGGGAATGCAGATCTGGTGAAAGACAAGAGTATTCAAGCTGAAAGGAGTTCAATTCGTTTGTAGGATATAAGAATGAAAGTTTGACAGATCTTACAAATCGTTTCTTAACTGTTTCAAGCACTCTGAAGAAGTATGATGAAAGACTCTCCAACAGTGAACAAGTTAACAGGCTTCTCGATTCTCTTCCACCATAGTGGAGTCTTCAAGTGAGGATGCTCAAACAAGAAAGAGGTTTTACAGATTATAAGCTGATGGATATTATTAATAAGTTGAAATCTTTTGAGTTGGATATGAAAAGAAGAGAATTTAACCAGACTATGATGCCCACACCTGGTTTCTCTCAAAATGCTGCTTTGTTGTGTTCCGCTGCAAACTCTCACATTCAAAATCCAATTCAAGGAGGGAGCAATACAAGTAATTTCTCGAGTGGTAGTAATCATGTTGGAAAAGAATTGGGAAATTCTAAGGTGAATGCTGAAACTACAATTCCATCTGAAACAATGGCTCTTTTTGGAATGTTTGTTCAGAGCTATGAAGCTCTTGTTGCTGGTGAATTGAAAGGTAAAGGAATGACTATGGAGGATATGTATCAAGTTGATCCTGATGATTGGGAAGAAACTGACATTCAATGGCAAATGGCAATGTTAACTTTAAGAGCCCGTAGGTTCATGGAAAGAACAGGAAGAAAGAACTTCGGTGGTCAATCATCAACCTCAAAACTAGGATTTGACAAGTCAAAATTGAGATGCTTCAATTGTAAACAATTGGGACATTTTAAACGTGAATGTCCATTACCAATTGTCACAGATCCTAGTAACACTGGAGTGCCAAGATTGACAGCAGAGAAAGTAAAGGAAGAGGGAAATTCAAAAAAGGAGTCAGCCTTGATTTCAAATTTTGACTGGAGTGCAGAGGTGGAAGAAACAAGATCTGAAATAAATCATGCGTTAGTTGCTGAGATTGTGAAAAGTGATGAGATGGAAGTGAGAGAAAGATGAGTTTGTGTTGTTTAAGGAATTCAAAGGAGAGAATGAATCTTCAGTTAGGAGAAGAAGAGAAGGATAGAGAGGAAGGAGAGAAGAAAGAGGAAACTACAGATTCAAAAGCTGTGAAAGGAAAAGAGAATGATGATGCGGCCGCTACTGTTGAGGAAAGGAAATCAAGTACTCCAGTATGCATGTGCGATAAAGCTTTAGCTGCCGAAAAGATGGTAATGGGACTTCCTTATGAGGTAATACAGGATATGTGCTCATCTGCTTGCAAAATTAGACTTTTTGGGTTTATAAGGCTAATCGTTTGTTAATTGATAGTGAAAAGGATTAAAATGAATTAATGATGAACTTAAATGAATGAATCAAAATATTTTGTGAAATTAAATGAGGCTTTAAAAGAAACTGATCATTTAAAAAGAATTGTTTTGGAAAGGGATGTAGAGATTAATACTTTGACTGAACGGGTTGCTCTTGCTGAATTTGAAGCAAGCAAACTTCAGTCAAAGTTAGATAAATGGACTATTTCTGGAATGAAACATGATGATCTTTGTAAATCTCAACGGGGAGCAAGAATTAAAACAGGTTTCGGTTATGAAAATGTACAGGTTTATCCTCCTCTTAGTACATATTGTTATTCTCCTATGCCTGTTCCTCATCCTTCTAATGATTTAATCAAATCAGATACTGACAGTATGTCTGCAGGTTTAGTTGGGAATAACTCTAAGTACATTCGTGAAGACTACGACTATGGACCAACTAGTGGGCTTGGATGCACTAGTTCTAGTACACCTGAAAAACAGCAGTCTGTTTTAGATAATAAGTCTAGTTTAAATTCAGTGTTTGTTTCTAGTTCAAATGTAACAGACTTGAATGTCTCATGTTCTCCTGATTGTTCTATTGCTCAGGAGAAGGGTTTCATTAATATTATTCCCATCGATACAAAAAATCAAAAAGCTGATCTTTTCACAAAAACGTTTGATAAACCTCGTTTTTATGAATTGATTCTATGCTTGGGTTAATATCTTTTTAAATTTCATTTTCTATTTCTTTGGTAATAATTAAAAAAAATAAAATAAAAAAACACCAATAAAAAAAATCAAGTTACAATTTTATTTATAATTATAGACAAATGAAATAAAAATTTGGGGGAGTAATATCAGTATTCTGAGATCGGATTTAACATGATGAAAAATGATTGTATATTCTCTAAATATTTCTTATTTACATAACCAGTAATTCTATGAGAAATGATAGTAATGTGTAACTACTAGATTATGTTTCACATTAAAATAAAAAGAAATGGATCAGATTCTTTGACGATATGCTTGATAGACTCAGCCTGATGAATGAAGTAGACAGCAGCTTTATGATTAAATTAAACTTTATGCTTAAGAATGCCTGGATTTACTCATTCATTTTGGATTGCACAAAAATTGAGTCCTGACAAAAATTGGATTGAGAATGAATCTTTCGTTCATTTTGCTTTGTTATGTCATCATTCTCTGCTGGTTTATTTTGTGTCAAGATGTCTTGTGTCTGTGCTTATCTCCTCTGCTGTACGTGAGTACTGACCTGGAGTGATGATCTCCTCTGCTGTACGATAGTACTGACCTGGAGCTCTCATCAGCACATGTTCAAATGGTTATCTCCTCTGTTATACGTGAGTATAGATCTGGAGCTCTTACCATTTTGATATAATTATGTCAAATCATCTTATCGATGAATTTTTCTCAGAATGAAATATTCTGTGTATAATCATTTGCACACTTATTCACAAATCTTGTTTCATGAAGATTGATTCATAATTCAATAAATCCTGAGGTTGGGTGAGGGTTTTTACCAAATGATTGTGGGGTCTTAGCATTCTAAAGCATCTAATCGAACCTTAAATGAATCATAAGCTGTTGTTTGAAAAAGGATAAGGCATGAGTTTAAGTGGACAATTATATCAGCAATCGTTATTGATTTGTTCTAATTTCTGTTGTTTCTGTGCAGATTGTGATCAGATCTTGTATTCAGTATGATCTCATGACTGGTAGATGATTTTTAATCATCATTATGTTCTAAAATATTTAGAGAATGTGATCTCTGATTATTTTAGATCTCATTATGTGATGTGCTTCCTTTGAGTATTATAATTTAAAAAAAAAATAAATAAAAATTAAAAAAAATATAATAAAAAAATAAAATAAAAAAAAAAAAAAAAAAAATAAATAAATAAAAAAAAATGGTGCGAAATTATTCTTTCGCTGATAGCTTCGCTAAGCGAAACTGCAATTTCGCTAGGTTAGCTTATAAGTAGTTAACCAGTTATCTTTTAGCGAAATTATAGTTTCACTAAGCGAAACTGTAAATTCGCTTGACGAATTTATAGTTTCGCTGCCAGCGAAACTGTTGGCTATATAAGTCAATTTTGCGAATTTCTTTCATAACTTCGCGAATTTGTTCAGAGTCGTCTTTTAGGTTTTTTTAGTTTCATAAACGGCGATTTTGATTTGTGATTGAGTTTGGACTGATTTTGTGTGCTATTCACTTCGTATGTGAGTTTCGAACTTTGATTGATTCCTTAATCTGGATTACATCATGTATTCATCAGCGATTTGGATTATGTCGCTTCGGTGGTTTCGCTGTTCGTTCAGCGAAACTACTGAAGTTTCAGCGAAATTGAACGAAAGTTCACATTCTTTCAGCGAAACTGTAAAGTTATGCTGTCCGAGCGAACTTAACAGTTTCGCCATGTCTTATCTAATTTCGCAATGACTAATCCTTATTTCACAGTTTCGTCTATATTTTCCTAGTCAGCGAAACTAATTTGTAATAGCGAAACTAAATTAATTTTTGGTGAAACTAATTGCGAAACTACTTTGAATCATTCTAATCTTGTCGAAAGTACTTTTTGTTCTGCGAAATTAACAAGTTTCTATGAGCGAAACTATAGTTTCGCTCGTCGAAACTCTTTGTTTTTCTTGTCGAAACTGTCTTTGATTCAGCGAACCTATCATGTCTTAGTGAGCGAAACAATAGTTTCGCTCACTAAGACATGATAGGTTCGCTGTCTTATTTTTCTTATTTTCAGTATTTCTTATTCAAATTTATTTGTTGATCTTTTCAGGTATTATGGCGAATCTCAGTTTGACGAGAGGAATAACATCACTGCCATATTAGATGATACTTTGCCAAAGGCGGCCGGATTCGAGATTGTATTAGATGGCTCCAAAGATCACCCATTGCATATGCTATCTCTCACTCTCCCACTATCTATGATCTTCACATTAGAGATTTTTGGAGATCAGCTGAATACAACACCGGAGGAGATGTTCAGAGGATCACAGCTAGAGTGCTTGATCATGATATATCTATTACTGCTGAGAACGTGTCGAGGATTCTTAGACTGGAAGATGATACTGGTGATGAAGTTGATATGACGGAATCTGAAGTATTCCAAGCTTTCAGGCAAATGGGATATGGGACCAGTCTTTGGTTCGAGGAAAGAGATTAAAAAATCCTTTTTATCTAAAGAATGGAGATATATAGCTCACGTGTTTATTATGTGCTTAGATCACCGTAAGGGTGGATCTGATGGACTTAACCTTGACTGGGCCAAAGCTATGGTGATATGTTGCAAAGGGGAGAAAGCAAACATTGCTAGATTGATCTTTGCGTGTATGGCAGAAAAGGTGATGGCGGTGAAAGGATAAATGGTTGTTATATCCTCGTTTTATTCAGATGATTATTGATGATTTGATTCCTGATGTTCCTAAACATGGTGAAGTTAAGAGATTAGTTCAGATGAACCCTCGGATATTTGCAGATTGCTGTGCTATACGCCATGATTTCAGTGGTAAAATAACCCATCTCTGGGAAAACATGTACCCACCAGAGCGATGGAATTATATCAGACGGGTTGATGAGTCTGAAAACAAAAGAGCTGAGGAAACAAGGGTGAAACACGCTGATGCAGCTAAGAAAGAAAGAGATATGCAAAAGAGAAAGATTATGATTTTGAAGAAGACATAGATACACAAGCAGAAGAGATAAGGGTGGAGAGGAACGAAGGTCTAAAAAGAGAACTGACTTTGTTGAGCCTGAACAAAGAACAAAACATAGACATGAGGGTTTCACAGCAGGGAAAGAAGCTAGTGCTGGTCTTGACGAGGATGTGATTCGTGGTCTAAATACTTCATTGGCAAATGAGTAAGTATGATAAAGACTAAACTGATGAATCAGGAGATTAGGGAGAAAAACAGAAAGAGATGAGGTCATTGAAGGAATGAAAAAGATGTTGGTTGATCAGAATAGTTTGATTAAGAGGTTATTTGAAGAAATTTCACAGATGAAAGCTGCTGCTGGCCTACCCAGTCAATAACTCAATCTGAGTTAGATGATATGACTGATATATCTAAGTACCCATTCTTGAATGTGGGTACCTCATCCAAGGTAGGAGAGGGCACCTCTGGAGCAGCTGATACTGAAACAAGAGAACAAGAGATTCCAAGAGAAGAGGCTGGCAGAAATGATGAAGATGAGATTGTTGAGGCTGGGTTTGTTAATCTACAGTTTGAATTTGATAAGGATATTTTGGGAGAAGAAGTGATCGTTACAGCTACTCATGAGGAAGTATCAGATAAAGGAAAAGGATTGATTGATGAAGAAGAGGAGGATGAGCAGTTGGTTATTATGATTCTGAACCGGAATTCTATGAAGTAGATGAGAGACCTTTGGTGTATGTGGCTAAGAAGGGAGATGATGAGAATGACGTGTTTGAGATGGATAAGAGTGAGTGGTTGGTAAAGGAGAAGGAGGCTGAAGAACTCACTCCTCTGTTTCAAAATATGGAGGGTTTGAGCAGAAAAGAGGCAGACAAGAGATAATTAGCTGGTGTTATAATCCTTATTTAAAGATGTTTTGATTAAAAGAAGAGGAGGTAATATCAGTTACATGCTCAAGAGGAAGGCGTTTAAGACCTTGCCTAAATGGGATCTGAGACGGTTGGCTACCTACCTTTGATTAATGCTCATTTAAGTGAAAGGGAGTATTTCTGGAAAGGAGATTAAAAATGGCCTTAATTAAGATATTTTGAGTCATTTGGATATATGAAGGCTGAACGAAAGAGATCTAAGAAAGATAAAGACTGGGAGACTGGGAAAGGGAGAATTGTTTTGAGAGTCAAACCGCCTAAGACTGTAAACAGAGGAAGACTGGCTGATCCTCTTCCTCCTCGTTTACAGGACTTTGAGAAGTGGTTTGATATGATACTAACACTGTTGAGGCTTGTGATTAGAGCTAAACAAGGAAAAGAGTTTAGGGTGTTTGACCTAATGGAGTTATTCAGCTTCTTGTGATGAAGATCTCTTGATTCTCTGTGAAAATCATATAAAGGCCGGGGCAGGTGAGGAAACTCAAAAGGAGGCAAGCTTGTTTATGAATGTGGTGAACAAAATAAGGGGAGTACGGGCAGAAGTAAAGAGTTTGGCTGAAAAGGTGAGAGCACAAGATGACTTTGCCATGGATGTTCAAGACTGACCAGGCAGTTTGCTAGAGCTAGTGGTCATTCGGATGAGGCTGATGATGCAGGAACTAATCTTGGAGAATCAGTAGCTGAAGCTTCTAAAGACGTTGCTGCAGGAGAGGATGAGAAGACCAACAGCAGCTGAGGAAACGGGAGCTGAAGAGTCAAACCAAGAGCAGTGAAGATAGTGAGGTCCAACCTAGGGGGAGTATTGAAGATCATGTTAGGTTGGACTCACTTTAGTATAGATGTTTACTTTACATTGTAATAGGACTTGTGTTAGTTTCATTTTGTATTTTGTTAGTTATTAGCAGTTTTGGCAGTCCAGCGAAACTGTGAGCGAATCTATAGTTTCGCTCACAGTTTGCTGTTTTGGTTCACCCGGCGAACTTGTGTGTTCTGCCGGGCGAAACTATAGTTTCGGCTTGACAGTTTCGCTTGTAGCGAAACTGTCAGCGAAACTATGACTGCTATATATACTATTGTCATTTCATTTTGCATGATAAGTTTGCAAAACCCTAAACGTGGAATTCTGTTGCAAACTATCATTCTCAAGCAGTTACTTCATTGAAATACAATTGTGCTTATTGTTATTGAGTGAGTTTGTTCATTTGAATATCAATTATGTCTTGATTCATCATATTCATCTCTCAATTGTTTGTTATTTGGTTTGTGTATGTGATATTGATCAAACTATTCTATCAATTGTACTGTTCATCGATCACATGGACCAACAAAGAGCCATCATCCAAAAGAGTATGAATAAGTCTGCTGATAGACAAAGGATGATGAGCTTCTTGAAGCTATATGGATTCTCCGGAAGGAGACTTGGCCCTATGTCTCTATCCACAATGGATGAGCATATAAGGGTAATCAAGCAGAAGATTAAGAGTGGTGAACTGATTGTTGGAGCTGTAAAAGATAGTCTATATTATCAACACAGTGAAAGTCAACAAAAGTCAACGTCACGGTCAAAGTCAACAAAAGTCAAACCGAACACATTCGAGACGAGGAACCGAGACGAGACGTTGAAGATTTAAATGACTAGGAGTTTTATTGTAATAAATATATTTTGTGTGAACAAAATATATTTTATCTTTATTTTAGTCATTTTTATGCTTAATATGTAATTTTGTATTAATTAGCCTAAGTCTAGGGGGTTAAGTGCAATTAGTGAATATTAGTCTAGACTATAAATAGGTTAATTGTCATTGATGTTGGTCAATGGTTGCATGACCAATAGATTGAGGGATTATTTGTAAACACATATTTTGCAATCTAATTGAAGATCAAAGGGGTTTTGATTGTGATTATCATATTTTGATCTAATTCTTCATGATTTGATTCAAGTTTGTTTATCCTGGATTTACAATATGGTATCAGAGCCTTAGTGCTCTTGATTTGTTGAGTTTTTGTGGTTTTGTTCAATATCTAGTCTCAATCAATTTTCATTGGTTTATAAGGTGTTTTTGACATGGAAATTGATTGAATTATGCTAGTTTTTGTTTGAGGAAGATTCTACAATCATCAAATCTCAAATTCATTGAGTTTTGGATGATTTCAGATTGATTTTGAAGTGAAAAAGGGTTTTGAGATCGATCAGCGAAATTAGTGTTCTTCCAGCGAAACTGTCATCATCTTTCAGCGAAATAATGAGCTATTTTGCATCAGAAGTTGTTTTCTAGAGATTCTGCGAAACTAATCTCTTGAACGAAAGTTCATCAGTGTTTGTGAACGATCAACAAGCGAAATTACTGCTGAATTTGTTTTTGAACGAAAGTTCAAGCTTGTTTCGTGCGAAGTTAGCAGCGAAACTAAGCCAGTGGTGTCTTTGGTCTAGCGAAAGTGCTGCTGAAATTGCTAGCGAAATTGTCAGCTTCAGCGAAATTGTCAGCGAAAGTAATTCTTCAGCGAAACTGTCATCCAAGTCATCTTTTGTCAGCGAAATTATCAACTTTTCTGCCGAAACTACAATGTCGAAATTAACTACACTCACACTTGCTGATCTTGAAAGTGTTGCTCCTAATAGACCTCCAAGACTCATTAATGGAGATAATTTTGAAGATTGGTAGAGATGTCTCAAAGCTTTCTTTTTCTACACTGATCATAACCAATGGGAATCGATTACTTCTGGTCCTCACATACCAACGGTTACTGTTGGTGATGTTGTTTCTCAAAACAAGGACCCATCTTCCTATACTGAAAGAGATCTGAAATTGATTGATCGTGATCAAAATGCTTTTGGTGCTCTAACTTTTTGTTTAGCTCCAGACATCTACAACCGTTTTGCAGAGCATAAAAATGCTAAATCTCTTTACGATGCTTTATGTGAATTTTATGATGGTAATGCAGATTTGGTAAAAGATAAGAGTATTCAGGCTGAAAAAGAATTCAATTCATTTGTGGGATACAAAAATGAGAGTCTGACAGATCTTACAAACCGTTTCTTAACCGTCTCAAGCACCTTAAAGAAATATGATGAAAGGCTCTCCAACAGTGAACAAGTTAACAGGCTTCTCGATTCTCTTCCACCACAGTGGAGTCTTCAGGTGAGAATGCTTAAACAAGAAAGAGGGTTCATAGATTACAAGCTGATGGATATCATCAATAAGTTGAAATCCTTTGCATTGGATATGAAAAGAAGGGAATTTAACCAGACTATGATGCCCACATCTGGTTTTTCTCAAAATGCTGCTTTGTTGTCATCTGCTGCAAACTCTCAAATACAAAATCCAATTCAAGGAGGAAGAAATACAAGTAATTTCTCGAGTGGGAACAGTCATGTTGGAAGAGATTTGAGTAATTCTAAGGCCAATGCTGAAACTCCAATTCCATCAGAAACAATGGCTCTTTTTGGAATGTTTGTTCAGAGCTATGAAGCTCTTGTTGCTGGAGAACTGAAAGGTAAGGGAATGACTATGGAGGACATGTACCAGGTTGATCCTGATGATCTTGAAGAAACTGACATTCAATGGCAAATGGCGATGTTAACTTTGAGAGCCCGGAGATTTATGGAAAGAACAGGACGAAAGAACTTTGGTGGTCAATCATCTACTTCAAAACTGGGGTTTGATAAGTCAAAATTGAGGTGCTTTAATTGTAAACAATTGGGACATTTCAAACGTGAATGTCCATTACCAATTGTCACAGATCCTAGTAATTCTGGAGTACCAAGACTAACTGCAAAGAAGGAAAAGGAAGATGTGAATCTAAAAAAGGAGTCTGCTTTGATTTCGAACTTTGATTGGAGTGCCGAGGTTGAGGAAACAAGAACTGAGATCAATCACGCATTAGTTGCTGAGTTTGTGGAAAGTACTGAAGAGGTAAATGGTGAAGATGGATTTGTGCTGTTCAAGGAATTCAAAAGAGAAAATGAGTCATTTGTAAATGGGAAAGAAGAAAAAGATGATGGAAATGGGAAAGATGAAACTGCAGGATTAAGTGAGAAAAGAAGTTCAAGAGATGGGATAGGAAAGGATAAGGATGATGCTGCTGCTACTGTTGAGGAAAAGAAATCAAGTACTCCAGTATGCCTGTGTGACAAAGCTTTAGCTGCTGAAAGGATGGTAATGGGACTTCCATATGAGGTAATACAGGATATGTGCTCACCTGCTTGTAAAATTAGATTATTTGGGATTTATAAGGCTAACCGTTTGTTAATTGATAATGAAAAGGATTTAAAGCGAATTAATGATGAACTTAAAATCAATGAATCAAAATATTTTGTGAAATTAAATGAGGCTTTAAAAGAAAATGATCATTTAAAACGAATCGTTTTGGAAAGAAATGTCGAGATTAATACTTTGACTGAAAGGGTTGCTCTTGCTGAATTTGAAGCAAGCAAACTTCAGTCAAAGTTAGATAAATGGACTATTTCTGGAATGAAACATGATGATCTTTGTAAATCTCAACGGGGAGCAAGAATTAAAACTGGTTTGGGTTATGAAAATGTAAAGGTTTATCCTCCACCTAGTACATACTGTTATTCTCCTATGCCTGTTCCTCATCCTTCTAATGATTTAATCAAAACAGATACTGACAGTATGTCTGCAGGTTTAGTGGGAATAACTCTAAGTACATTCGTGAAGACTACGACTATGGACCAACTAGTGGGCTTGGAAGCACTAGTTCTAGTACACCTGAAAATCAGCAGTCTGTTTTAGATCATAAGTCTAGTTTAAATTCTGTTTTTGTTTCTAGTTCAACTGTAACAGACTTGAATGTCTCATGTTCTCATGATAGTTTTATTCCATCTTGTAATTCAGATCATAGTAGTGATGATTTTTGTTCTCATAATGAATGTAATGCATCTGATCTTTCTCCAAAACCAACTGAGTAAATTAAAACTAATTGTTTCAAAAAGTTCTTTTCTCAACCTATTCCATCTTTCACTCCATTAAATATGAACTCATCTGATGAACGTATTTCTTCTTCATCTGACACCAGTACCAGTGGAACTAGTTTTACGTCAGATGAATCTTCTTCTAATTTTGTAAATAATAATTCTTGTTCAAATAAACATCAAACTCATGGGATGTATGAGACATTCAGTGATATTAATTCTAGTTTGTCTGAATGTGATGAAGAGATTATTATTGATCCTATTTTTACCTCATCACATCACAGACCTAGATTCAAACCTCATTGTTTCAGGTGTGGTCAAGAGGATCATCTTGTCAAAAATTGTCCTTCTTTGATTCAAAGATCCTCTAATAGGAACTGTTTTGGAAATAAATTGACAAAATTGGTTAATAATTTCTTATGTAAAAAATCTGCTTCTTTAAAAAAAGCAAAGTTGTTCAATCTTGGGTTCCTATTACTCCTGGCTAATTGATTTGTTAATTCTTTTCAGGAGTCCACGTCAAAGATTGTAAACAGTTTATGGCATGTTGATAGCGGTTGTTCCAAGCATATGACGGGATTAAAGGATTTGTTGACCAACTATCGGATTATAGATGGAGGATATGTAGCTTTTGCTGGTAATAAAAAGGGTGGAAAAATGATTGGACAAGGAGAAGTTACCAATGGCTCTCTCACTCTGGAAAAAGTCAACTATGTTCCCGAACTGGCTTTTAATCTTCTGAGTGTTTCTCAAATCTTCGATAAAGACATTCCGGTTTTATTTAAATCTGATGAATGTCTATTTTTAAAATCAGAGATTGTAATTCCAGATGATTTGATTCTCATGCGTGCTCCAAGAAAGCATGATACGTATCTTTTCGATATGAATTCAAGCGAATCAAAGGCTACTGCAACTTGTCTTCTTTCAAAAGCATCAACCTCTGAGTCTCTCTTATGGCATCGTCGTTTAGGCCATGTTAATTTTAAGATAATTAATAAATTAGTAAAGAACAACCTTGTTAGAGGACTTCCTTCAAAAGATTTTTCTGTTAATGAAAAGTGCATGGCATGTGCCAAGGGCAAACAACATAAGAAACCTCATAAGCCCAAACTTCTTAATAGCATATCTTGTCCTCTTGAGTTGTTACATACTGATTTATTTGGGCCAATTAGTGTTAAATCTATTGCTAAAAAATCATTTTGTCTTGTTGTTACAGATGATTTTTCAAGATATTCATGGGTGAGGTTTCTTGCACGCGAGGTTGCAGAGGATTTGCAGAGATTAATTCTTTCTATCGAATCAATTAGTAAGAGAAAAGTTATGGGACTTAGAAGTGACAACGGCACTGAATTCAAAAATCAGATTCTCGATTCATTTTGTGCTCAAAAGGGGATTGTGAGACAATTTAGTGCTGCGAGAACACCCCAGTAGAATGGTATTGCCGAACGAAAGAATCGCACTCTTGTTGAAGCTGCTCGTACAATGCTGATAGAATCTTCATTACCCATTATTTTCTGGGCTGAAGCGGTAAATTGTGCTTCATATGTTCTAAACCGGGTGTTGATTGTGAAAGATAAAATGAAGACTCCTTATGAACTTTTTCATAAGAGAAAGCCTCTAATTGATTTCTTTCGACCATTTGGTTGTTCTTGCACTCTTCTGAATACTCAATCTCAAAAGACAAAGTTTGGTGCTATTTCTGATGAATGTTACTTTGTTGGTTATTCTTCTTCGCAAAAGGCATATCGGGTTTATAACAAAAGAACACGTATCGTTCAAGAGTCGTTCTATGTTGATTGGCAGGAATCTAATCCTTCTGAAGTTAGAACCAGCATGGTTCTTTGACTCCGATACTATGTTCAATTTGTTCAATCTGCCAGTTTTTGATGATGATACGTCCATTCCAAATACTCAAACAAATATTATTTCATCATCTCCATCGTCTGTTCCATCCAACTCATTAGTAAATGATGCTGTTTCAACTGATGTTAGTTCTTCGTCTCCAATGACTGATCCGGCACCATCATCTGATTCTTTACCTAATACATCTTCTCCTCTACCTGATCCAACACCTATCATCGATTCACCTTCATCTAATCTTTCACCGGCTATGGGCGATACTTCTTCAACCATCTTTCCTTCAACAAGCGATTACAAAACTTTGAAAGATCATCCACTTGATAATGTGATTGGATCTATCTCGGATGGTGTTCGCACGCGAAGTCAATCTGGTCTAATTAATGTTTGTCTTTTTTCATGTTTCATCTCTCAAACTGTCCCGAAGAACGTTCATGCTGCTCTACAGGATCCTTGTTGGGTGGAGTCTATGCAATTGGAACTTCAACAGTTCAGAAAGCTTAAGGTTTGGATTTTGGTTGACTTACCTCCTAACAAATATCCAATCGGTACAAAATGGGTGTTTAAGAACAAACCGGATGATCGAGGAGTAGTGGTGCGTAACAAATCTAGACTCGTTGTGCAAGGCTTTGCTCAAGAAGAAGGGATTGATTATACAGAAGTCTTTGCTCCAGTTGCTCGTCTTGAAGCAATCAGAATATTTCTCACTCATGCTGCTCATAAACAATTTAAAGTCTATCAGATGGATGTGAAGTGTGCTTTTCTCTACGGAGACATTGATGAGGAGATATATGTGTGTCAACCACCAGGTTTTGAGGATCCTGATTTTCCTGATAAAGTGTTTAAGCTTGGCAAATCTCTGTATGGTCTTCATCAAGCACCCAGAATCTGGTATGAGACCCTTACACAGTATCTTCTAAGCAATGGTTTCTCTCGTGGTACCATTGATATGACTCTCTTCAAAAGAGAAGTGAATGGTGAATTGATATTTGTCCAAGTTTACGTTGATGATATTATTTTTGGATCTACAAATTCTCAATTGTGTAGAGAGTTCGAAGAGGTAACGAGCCAAAGGTTTGAAATGAGTATGATGGGCGAAATGTGTTTCTTTCTTGGATTACAAGTTGAACAACAAAAAGAAGGAATTCTTATTCATCAGGAGAAGTATATTAAGGATATTTTGAAGAAATTTAAGATGGATGATGCTTCTACTGAGATGACTCCCTTTACTGCTCAGACTTGTCTCACCCCAGATGAAAACGGAAAACCAGTTGATCCTCATCTTTTTAGATCTATGATTGGCTCTCTCATGTATCTTACTGCAAGTCGTCCTGATATCACTTTTGCTGTTGGTTATTGTGCTAGATATCAGTCGGCTCCAAAGGAATCTCATGAGAAAGCTGTCAAAAGAATATTTCGTTATCTCAAAGGATCATCTCGTTTAGGATTATGGTATCCATATGGAGGGAATTATGATTTACATGCTTATTCTGATAGTGATTCTAATGGTTGCAGGTTAAACAGAAAATCTGTGTCTGGAGGATGTCAATATTTGGGAAATTGTTTGGTATCTTGGCAGAGCAAGAAACAAACCACTGTTTCTCTTTCTACAGGGGAAGCTGAATATATTGCTGCCTCAAGCTGTTGTTCTCAAGTTCTCTGGATCCAACACCAAATGATTGATTATGGAATTAATTTTCTCCATACACCATTATTTTGTGACAATGAAGCAGCCATTGGAATTGCTAAAAATCCTATTCATCATTCCCGAACCAAGCATATCGAGACACGAATTCATGCGATTCGTGATGCTCAAGAAAAGGGTTTCATTGATATTATACCCATCGATACAAAAAATCAAAAAGCTGATCTTTTCACAAAAAACTTTTGATAAACCTCGTTTTTATGAATTGATTTCTATGCTCGGGTTAATATCTTTTTAAATTTTCATTTTCTGTTCCTTTTATTAAAAAAAACAAACAAAATAAAAAAAAAATAATTTATAGCAATTATTTATTATTTGAAAATAAAAATTTGGGGGAGTAATTTCATATCCTGAGATCGGAATTTAAAATGATGAGAAATGATTGTATATTCTCTAAGTATATTTTTATACATGACCGGTACTTCAATGAGAAATGATAGTAACTGATACTGGATTCTGTTTCACATAAATTTTTAAAGAAAATTGATCAGATTCTTTAACGATATGCTTGGTAGACTCAGCCTGAAGAATAAAGTAGACAGCAGTATGATGATTTAAATTAAAATATATGCTTAAGGATGTCTGGATTTACGCAATCATTTTGGCCTGCACGAAAACTGAGTCCCGAAAAAAATTGGATTGAGAATTGATCTTTCACCCACCATGATACAAATCATATAAGCCATATCTTTGAGCAATGATTGGTGTATTTATGTGTCTTGTGTTTGTGCTAATCTCCTCTGCTGTACGAAAGTACTGACCTGGAGTGATGATCTCCTCTACTGTATGATAGTACTGACCTGGAGCTCTCATCGGCACATGATTAAATGGTCATCTCCTTTGTTATACGTGAGTATAGACCTGGAGCTCTCACCATTTTGGTCTAAGTAGTGTCAAATCATCTAATTCATCACAGAATGCAGTATTCTGTTGATAATCACTTGCACACTAATACACACGCCTTGCTCTATAAAGATCGTAACAAAATTCAAGAAATCCTGAGGTTGGGTGAGGGTTTTTGCCAAATGATTGTGGGGTCCTAGCATTCTAAGTATTTAATCGAACCTCAGCGAATCATCTGTTGCTTGTCGAAAAAGATAAGGCATGAGTTTAAGTGGACAAACATATCATCAATCGTTATTGATCTGTTTGTGAATTTCAAAAATCATTCAAACACTGTAATTAGATTCAGTTATCAGTGTGATCTTATTGCTTGTCGATGTTTAAATTCATCTTTGTGCTAAAGTATATCTTGAGGATGTGATCTCATGATCGATTCAGTTCTCGGTTATATAAAAAAATTTTATTAATAGATAAAAACAGAATGATGTAATAAATGTATATAATAAAAAAATAAAAATTTATAACAGAATTTCATTTCAATTTCTTTTAGGTCTTCCATATTATGCTGTTACGATTTTATCATTTTCATGCATTTCACAGAAATTGCATACAACCGAACACGGGTTCGCTTGTTTTCAAACACAAATAAACACGGGTTTATTTTGTTAAAATAAAATGATCTAATTAGAAATGTCGAGATTGTGTTTGTGATTGTGTTTCAGTTTTTGCTGTTAGTGATGGTCGATCATCAGTTGAGCAGTGTACCTGATCAGAGAACCTGTTCCTCAAGTTTACAGAAGATACCGAGCTAGGAATCCTCCTCCTACTTCTCGGTGCTGAATTTGTTTGAAGACGTTGATAATGATAGACTAAGGGGGAGTATTGTTGGAGCTGTAAAAGATAGTCTATATTATCAACATAGTGAAAGTCAACAAAAGTCAACGTCACGGTCAAAGTCAACAAAAGTCAAACTGAACACATTCGAGACGAGGAACCGAGACGAGACGTTGAAGATTTAAATGACTAGGAGTTTTATTGTAATAAATATATTTTGTGTGAACAAAATATATTTTATCTTTATTTTAGTCATTTTTGTGCTTAATATGTAATTTTGTATTAATTAGCCTAAGTCTAGGGGGTTAAGTGCAATTAGTGAATATTAGTCTAGACTATAAATAGGTTAATTGTCATTAGTGTTGGTCAATGGTTGCATGACCAATAGATTGAGGGATTATTTGTAAACACATATTTTGCAATCTAGTTGAAGATCAAAGGGGTTTTGATTGTGATTATCATATTTTGATCTAATTCTTCGTGATTTGATTCAAGTTTGTTTATCCTGGATTTACACTGATTGACTTACACTCTCTTCCAAGTCAAGTCCCACCTGAAGTGGAGGTTAAGTTTGAACAACCTGAGACACCTCAACCCGGACCTCCTGCTGAGCCTCAGCAAGCTTCATCTTCTGATCCAAAGCAGGGTCAAACTCCCTCTCCTTCTGAACCTGTGAGGGAGGAACACCCAACTGAGAAAGACAAGGATGATCAACAAGGTGCTGCAGATCAGTCTTCTCAGTTAAAGTCATCTAAGAGGAAGAAGAGAATGGCTTCTAAACCAAAGTCTAAGAAGAAGAAGCCTAAATCATCTACCTCTACACCTCAGGCTGAATCAGATCAACCTGAGGAAGTGCATGATGAGGCAGCCCAATCAACTCCAATGCAAGTGGCTCCTCTGACAGCTGAGACACCCATCTTATCCTGGACTTATTCTACCAATCCAGAAAGATGGCATGTAATCAGAGATCAAGGTGTTGAGAATGTCTATACTTGGCAAGACATAATCAACTTACCTCTGCATGATCTCTTTGAGATGAGAAGATACTATGAAGGTCTGAATGATCCTGACCATCTAATGAAGAAGGGTATGGTCATGATTGTGCTGAAGACTACTAACATCTGAAGATCTTCTAAACGTTTTGGTAGCATCAGCCTAGGGGGAGTTTGTAAGGATTCCTTTGAGTCTGATGCAAACCAAAACATCCAAATGTCTCTCTGCAACAAATGCACTAAGTACTGAAGAAGAAATGCTTCGGAAGTTTTATACCATACACTAGAAAATACTCTAAGTGTAAAATCTTCCGAAGCCAAGACCAATATCTTCCGAAGCCAAACATGAAGTCTTCCGAAGCCTCAGAGACAAAGTCTTCCGAAGCTTCATCCTATGAAGACAGATTTCTTCCGAAGACTTTTAGTAACATGCTTTATCTGATGTACTGTTCCATAAAGCTGGACACCTTTCCGCTGCATCTCTGTAAAGTCACCAACTTACATGAGTTGGTGAAAAGGTCCATGCTTTTGGTAACTGTACATTGAGGTCTTGAGTCTGTATCTTTCTACTTTATGTACTTTATCCTTTTTGTAATAGATAAGGATGTGAGCTATGGCATGTCATAGTCACAAGGTCAAAAGGCAGATATGCCTTTTGATTCTACAATTGATTTTGTTTGTGTCTAGTCAATTGTATCCAGCTGCCTTTCAAAGTATAGCCGGCTGTAGGTTGTAGTATAAGTATTTCAAGTTCTAGTATCTTTCTTTATGCTTTGTAACACTTGTAAAAGAACTTGAGAAAGCAATATACTGCCTCCTTGAAACCCAAATCTCTTTTTCTTTCTCTTTATCTTTACTTGTGTTCTTTGTATCAATATATTGGTTAATCCAGTTTACTGTTTGATCAAGTTTAGTTAATCTCCTCTTTGTGTTGTTGTGTTGTAATTGTTAAGCCCTTAACCGGTCCTGCAGATTAATATATATATTTATTATGAAAATAATTTCACAGATTCAGGTTTTAAACAAAACTACTAACTAGACCTCACACAATCAGCAAGTATACTTGTCATGATTTAGTATAGTTTAGGAGGTTTGAATATCGAAACCTAGAGACTTTTTTAGCGGCTTTTGATAATGAAACTCTATCGACTTCTAACCGATGAAATCAAGTTGGTATTTTATTATAATTAACACATGAATTTAAAAACTACTTAAACACGAAATATAAATGTGAGAAATACGAAAATAAAGATACGTCGAGGATTTGTGCTAGTGTCTCTAATCCTCTTGATTATGGATAAATGATTGGTATTCAAATCAAATCTAAATTTACATCAACATACGAAATATCAAGATATGATAGATTTTCTTTCAGTCTCACTAACATAATCTAATGAGTCCAAAAGGGATGTGTAAAACTCAATTGAATGTACGTTAGTTCTCCTCTCGGTCTCACTAACCTAATAGAATAGTCACGTGTCGATTATCTTTCCACCTTAAAATTCACTATATATCTTTGGTTAAAAGCTGTACCTTCTCAAAAATCCAAATGACATGTTTAAATATAAGAAATTAGGGTTTCTAGTCGTGGGGTTACGATGCGACATGCACCATGGGGGTGATGCAACACAAGGTGATGTGGGGCACATCAACCCTACGTTGGTCAACCTCATTAAATGGCGTGGTAGTGTAACGCCCCGAAAAGTTAAAACGAGTCATTAAGGATAATGGGCTTAATTATTGGGTATTTTAATAAGGTAAAGAAATGGTCATGGGCTAAATTAGGCTTATTGGATAGTGGCCTATGGGATTAAAGGCCCATAATCAGCCCTTAAGCATCCAAACCAGCCTTCATCTTCCTCATTGCAACCCTAGCCACCAAAATTCATAGAGAGAGAAAGTGAAGAAAACTCAAGATTTGAAGCTTTCAAGGTTAAGAGATTGAAGATCTGAGTGTTGGAGTATCAAGACCTAAAAAAGAAGCAACAAATCCAGGTAAGAATCGACCTCTAAACCCTTCTGTAGATCAAACCCGGATTCTAGGGTTTTGGGTTTTGAAAAGTTGCAAAGAATCGCATAAAGGTCACATTTTTACGTATGAAAACATGTATAAAGCTTAGATTTAGCCTCATGGATGATAAACTAAGTGATTGGACGTAAAAAGTTATGATTTTGGGTTAAAAACGGTCTGGTTCGTAATTTTTATGCGATCTGCGAAACTGCATATGCATCTAGCGAAATTGCATATTCAATCAGCGAAACTATGAGGACTTCCTGCGAAACTATAGTTTCGCAGGTAGTTTCACAGACATGGTTTTCCAACAAAAGTTGGGCGAAACTGGCAGCGAAACTGGCAGCGAAGATGCCAGCGAAACTGCTAGCGAAGTTGCCGGCGAAACTAGCAGCGAAACTGCTGGTGAAACTAGCAGCGAGACTGTTGGTGAATCTAGCTGGGAAATTGCTGATCTTGCAGCGAAATTAGCAGCGAATTTAGGCAGAAATTAACCCCTTTAAGTGTTAGCTTATCTGCAGGCTGTGTAGAGTGATCCTAGCCTTGTAAGCTTAGCCTAGAAGTTATTCGTGGTATCCAGGTGAGTTCTAGATCCCCTATTTATAAGTTTTCCATGTTTTGGGGCTATTATGCATACTAAATATGCGTTTTTAAATGATCAAGATTTTAAGGGGGTTTTAACAGGAAAAACGATTTTTCTATAAGTAAATGTGCTATATAAAAGTTTAAATATAAATTTTTTTTTGCACTGACCTGGCAGCCCGGCCCCAGCCAGGGGCGTTGCCCCTTGGACCCCACTAGGGGCTGCTGCCCCTAGGACCCCGCTGTCAGGGGCTGCCGCCCCCGAACCCCCGCTGTCCCGCGAAAGGTCGGTTATGTTTTATGATGATTAGTACTTGGTATGTTGTGTACTTAATAAGTTAAGTATTATATATATTAAAGAGGAAGATGATATTAATAAAAAGTGAAACTTAATGAATGTTACCCCCGGGCCCGTTTGATGATGTAAAGTCTTGCAAGCACTATGATAGACTTCACTTAGGTGAGTCTGATGTATGATGATGGATCCGTATTCATGAGCGGGCTATGTGCCTTGCAGTGCGGATCAACTGTCGGGGGTTAGCTACCGTATTCATGTGTACCGACAGGGATTGACATTTGTTGTCGATCAACATGGAGCTCTTGCTTTGTGCAATCTCGTTTATGATGAAAGTGAAAGATATTGAAAGATAATGAAAGAATAAAACATAATGAACATGCTTATTATGATGCAAGTTATGTTATGTACTATGATGTATGCATGGTCATTATATGAAGGATAAAGTTTATATTTTCTTATATTATTTAAAACTAGAACTCACTCAGCGAAGCTGACTTTTATGCATAATAGTTGGGAGGTAAACGCTGATGCTGATGATGGCACACAGAGCTACTTGGGAAGCTATGGATGGCATTCAAGTTTATGAAAATCTTTATTGTAATTTAAGAACAAGTAATATGTTTTGTTTACAATTAAAGGACAAATGTATGAGTACGATATGTTTTCAAAGGTTTAAATGAATGTCTAATTATTTCCGCCGCAATGTTTTGTTATTAAACTGATTTTATGCTATGATTAACCAACTGTGAGACTTTCCGGGAACGGCGCCTTACAAGTTGGTATCAGAGCCAAAGTTTAAGAGAATTGGGTAAACTATTTTTAAAACCTAAACTTAAACTGAAAATGGGACCGAATGAAGGATGCCAATCCAAGTAGCTACGTGCCATCAGGTAAAAGTTTCAAGTAAACCGGAATTATGTGAGTGTGCTATTTGTTTTATGTGATTGTAGATTGGAATACTGATATGTGTTAGGATAGTGATTGCTTGGGACAGGAGGGTAAGCTAAGTGGTTAATCACACTTGGCCACTGTAATTAAGGACTTACCGTACTTATAATGATCTGAGCAATTATCTTGAATAACCATTTTGGTGTTTGAATCTTATAGGAATTAGTTATGGCTGGTAGAAAATATGGAAAGGTAACTCGAGGAGGTGCTCGTGGCGGGCGTACTACTGAGCCACGTGTCACCCGAAGCAAAGCTAAAGCTCCCGAGACTGTTCATGAGGAGTCAGACCTCCATAGTCACCCGGAGGGGGAGGGAACAGCCACCCTCAAACCCACTGTGAAGGAGCTATCGCTGACTGAGGTTGCGAGGTCTACAATGTCATGCAAAATGTCTTACCCTCGGTGGTGACCGAGGTGATCAAAGCAGTCAAGGATGGAGAGAAAGCTGAGAAGCAGGGGAAGGAAAGTGGGAAGAATTCAGGAAAGTCCATTGGGAGGACTGAGGAATCTGAAGAGGAGCCATCAAACCCTAAGGTGGTAGTCCATGATGACGACACTGATGAGGAGTTCGAGAGAGACTACTAGAGGGTGCAACTATGGGGCATTTCAAAGGTGCAAGCCCCCAACCTTTGACGGTAACGGCACTGCTACTGCCGCTCATCGTTGGGTCAGAGAGATGGAAGCGGTACTGGAAATTAGTGAGTGCCGAGAAGATCAAAAATTTAAGTTTGCCACTCATTCCTTCGTTGACTAAGCGTTATGCTGGTGGGACAATATTGTCTAGGCTGAAGGAAAGCGATCGATAGCCAAAATGAAGTGGTCTGAGTTGAAGGAGTTAGTGCTGGAGGAGTATTGCCCCCATCGGGAATTAGATAAGATTGAAAAGGAGTTCTTGTATTTGAAGGCTGGGAACATGACTCATCAAGAGTATACCTCCAAGTTCAATGAACTTGCAAGACTTGTGCCAGACATGGTGACACTTGCGTCCAGGAAGATCAAAAGATACATGCAGGGTTTGCCTGTGGACATCAGGAGGCACATGATTGCAGCCAGACCGGGTACGTTTAGGTCTGTGGTGGATTTAGCTGGGAGGTTGTACGATGAGAGAGACCCAGTGCCTGTACAAAAGAAGGTGGAGAAATGGAATGGGAACAAGAATGGAAATGGGAAGTGGTTCGGAGGTGATAACTTCCGGAATGGAGAGAAGAGAATGAGGGTTGAGGATCAGTCTAGGAGACAGGGAAATACTGGTGAAGGAGGTGCTTGTTGAAAATGTGGAAAAGGTCATTCAGGGGAGTGCAGAGTTGGGACGGGAAAATGTTTCAAATGTGGAGGCGAGGGCCACTATGCTAGGGAATGCAGGGTAGGGAAGTGTTACCAGTGTGGCGAGATGGGTCATGTGGGAAGAGACTGTAAGAAAGGAAAACCAGAAGGATCAGGAACGGTTAAAGCTGGAGATAAGGGAAGGGGTGACGGTTCAAAGGCGAAGGCGAGGGCATTCAACATAACTCGCGAGGAGGCCAGGGCAGACCCAAAAGTAGTTTCAGGTATGTTTCTGGTAGACCATGAATATGCTTCTGTGCTCTTTGATTCTAGTGCTAGTAGGAGTTTTGTGTCTGCTGCCTTTTGTCGTTTGTTGCATGATAAGAGTAAAAAGTTAGATGAGCCTTTCTATGTAGAAACAACCATTGGTAAGTCCACTAAGGTAACTGAGGTGGTTGAGGATTGCCTGATTGAGTTAGAGGATTGTAAGTTCCCTGCTAGGTTGCATGTTATGGCCTTAGGAGGTTTTGATGTGGTGTTAGGCATGGATTGGTTAGCTACCTATGAAGCCAATATAGTATGTAGTAAGAAGATAATTTGTCTAACAGCGCCCGACGGTAGCTCTATTACGATTCGTGGAGATAAGGTGTGCTGTGTACCGAAGGTCGTGTCGATGATCACAGCTGAAAAGTACTTGAGACGTGGGTGCAACGCTTACTTGGCCTACGTTTAAGATGTGGATGCACCAGAGCCACAACTATCAGACGTGCCGGTAGTGCGCGAGTTTCCTGACGTCTTTCCTGAAGACCTGACCGGTGTGCCCCCTGACCGTGAAATCGAATTCCAGATTGATTTGCTACCGGGAGCACAACCTGTTGCTAAAGCACCGTATCGATTAGCTCCTTCGGAGATGGTAGAACTAAGGGACCAGTTGCAAACTTTTACTGGATAAAGGCTTCATCCGACCGAGTATCTCTCCATGGGGTGCTCCGGTTTTATTCGTCAAGAAGAAAGATGGTAGCATGCGGATGTGCATTGACTATCGCGAGCTCAATAAGCTGACAGTAAAGAATCAGTATCCGTTACCAAGGATCGACGACCTGTTCGATCAACTTCAGGGTGCCAGCTGGTTTTCAAGGATAGACCTGCGGTCTGGTTACCACCAACTGAAGGTGAAAGAACAAGACATTCCTAAGACAGCGTTCCGTACGCGTTATGACACTACGAATTCCGTCATGTCCTTTGGTTTGACCAACGCGCCAGCTGCTTTCATGGATCTCATGAATCGGGTATGTCGACCGATGTTGGATAAATCGGTGATAGTATTCATTGACGACATTTTGATTTATTCAAAAAGTGAAGAGGAACATGCCGATCATATTCAAGAAGTATTGGAGACGCTCAGAAGTGAGAAGCTATATGCTAAGTTCTCTAAATGCGCATTTTGGCTACGAGAAGTTCAATTTCTGGGTCATGTGGTTAATCCCGAGGGATCAGGGTGGACCCTGCAAAGGTTGAAGCGGTGATGCAATGGGAACCTCCAAAGACGCCATCTGAGATTCGTAGTTTCTTAGGCTTGGCAGGCTACTATAGGACGTTTATCCAGGATTTCTCCAAGATAGCTTCTCCTTTGACAAAGTTGACCCGAAAGGATGTGAAGTATGAATGGGGTACTGATCAAGAGAACGCCTTCCTAGAACTGAAGATGAGGTTAACTCAAGCCCCTGTCTTGACGTTACCTAAAGGGAACGAGGATCTGGTGGTCTACTCGGATGCCTCGTATGCAGGATTGGGTTGCGTGTTGATGCAACGAGGGAAGGTGATAG